>SNQN01000604.1:72871-134385 GCA_008642245.1 Bassia scoparia
AATATCATAAAACAAGTACTAATTAATCTTTAACCCTTAAAACATGAAAATCCCCAATTTAAAACCCTAATTTTATAATTAAACAAATCTGAAAATTTTCATTCAAATTGAAATCATCAAAACAAGTTAATAATACTAACAACATATTCAAAATAATTGTATAAGTGATTGATTATAAACTTTAACATCAAAAATCAATTAAACATGGGAAAGGAAGAAGAAATCAAGAAGAGAAGGAGGAAGAGGGAGGACCGGCGGTGGGTGCTGGCGGCAATAGGCGGCGGCGACCCCGAGTGGCGACAGTAGCAGCGACTAACGCAACAACGCAGCAACCACACTGCAGCGGCAACAACACAATAGTGCAGCAGCAACAACGCAGCACGCAGCACCGGTGGCAGCGCGGACGGCGGGGGCAGCAATGGGCAGTGACGTCGGTGGTGGGGGAGAGGCAGCAACGTACAGCAGCACCACCTTCCTTCTTCCTTCGATTCTGCTCTCACGTATTCCTCCCTCTTTTTTTTGAAAACTCAAAGTGAGGGGAAAAGTGGCGTGAAGTGTGTGTAAAGAAGGATAAAAACCCTTTTAATAACTTAGGTTTTAGTTAGATAAATTTTGAATATCTTTTCTTCTTGTTTTTTTTTGTTAACAATTGTTTTGGATAAAATAAAATAAAATCATGTAAAAAGATATTATGAAATATATCTTAAGAGAAAATGATAAAAATTAAATAGAATTTAAATAAATCGAATCGTTTTATACAATAATTATTTTATATTTATAAGAAAATATAATTATAAATATCCGAAAATTACGGGGGATTACATTGCTGAAAGAAGACTTGGGCCTAAAGAGGGGCTTGGAGGTGATGTTAAAGGAAAAGGGAGGGCTGCTGTGGAAGATGGATCCAAGAGACACAAATGGGTGAGGAAGCCTAAAGGTGAGAGCTCGCGTGCAAGTAAGGACGATGCCAGGGAGCAAGAAGTGGAGAGGAAGGAGTGATTGCTTTTTTCCACAACTATTGTTTAATTTAATGTTTGTTTATTTATGAGTTAATAAAGTGATTGGCCTGTGAGCCGCCTTTGCATGTAATAAGTTAACTTGGAGCTTAAAGTTTCCTTTTGAATTGTAGTTGTTCAATTTTAATTACAAGTAGTAATAAATTACAAATTTGTATTGCCTTTGATACATTGTATTTACTTTGAGCATTTAGAAGAAAACTTCGTCCAATTGTCGCTCTACTGTTGTTCACTTGCTAATTCCAAAACACGAAGGGCACTTGTTATTGTGGCCGAGCCCCAGGGCGAGGCTGCCTATGTATCCCATAAGGAATCACGTCATCCTTAGTTCTAATGCATGGTGCTATAGTGTTATTGAGACGCGGTGTGTGTTGCGTTTATGCCTTAGACATAGTATTTCTCGAGCTGGTCTAAGTTGGTGAAGTTGTAAAAATCGTCGCCATTCGTGTCCATTAGATGAACTGCCCCTTTGGGTAAGATCTTTTTTGACAATGTAAGGACTTTCCCAATTAGGACAAAACTTAACTTGAGGATCTAGGATTTTTATGCAAAGTGCTTTAAGAACCAAATCACCTTCCTTGATGCCTCGTTATTTGACTCGTTGATTGAAGTATCATTCGACCCTCTTCTGGTATGCTTGCACATGAGGCAAAGCCGCTAGCCGTTTTTCGTCGAGCAAAGCTAACTCGTCGAATCTTACCCTTACCATTCGGCTTCTGGGAGTTTTATTTCTAGGACAATGCGTAAAGACGGGATCTCTAGTTCTAGTGGTTGAACAGCTTCGGCACCATAGACCAGTGAGAATGGAGTAGATCCCGTTGAAGTGCGAATAGAGGTCCTGTAATCCCATAGAGCGAAGTGTAGTTTTATCGGCCAATCTTGATAATTCTTCGTCATCTTATAGATAATTGTTTTGAGATTCTTGTTAGATGCTTCAACTGCCCCATTGGCTTGTTGCCTATATGGTGATGACTTGTGGTGCTGAATCTTATATTTGGCAATTAGATCAGCACATTTTGCTTGAAAGTGGGTGTCGTTGTCACTCATGATTTCGTTACGGACTCCATAGTGACAAATGATTTGTTTGCCATGTGCTTAGCTTTAAGCTTGGCATATGACGCTGCTTCAACCCACTTTGTGAAGTAATATATGGCCACAAGTATAAATTCGTGACCTCCTTGCCCGGATGGCATAATATTCCCTATTATGTCTATTCCCTATGTGGAGAAAGGCCACGGAGAGTCAAATGTGGATTGGAGAGAAGGAGGAACATGTTCTGCACTGGAGTATTTTTGGTAGGTACTCTTTGATGTCTTTTTACCATGGCTCTTCCGGATCGAGGTTAGGCACCTTATTTGTTTCGTCTAAAGTGCAGACGTATCCTGATTCTTGTCTTCGTTCAATGACTAAGGGCATTTGGGTCACTAAACTCGGGATTCGCACCATGGATGCAAGCTTTGCTAGTGCATCTGCGAATTGATTGTCTTCACGTTGTAGGTAGGTGTCTGACTTCGTCTACCTGGGATGCAATGTTCTCAAGATAGGACTGATACGGAGCAAGGCTTTCACTTCGCACCTTCCATCTACCTAAAATCCTATTTATGATGAGTGAAGAATCACCATATACCCGCAGTCTCTTAATGTTCAGTGCAACGACGGCTTGCAATGCCAAAATACATGCTTCGTACTCTCCGACATTTGTTAGTTACGTCAAAGTCGATTTTGACGGAAATTAGGGTGTGTTCCTCTTGTGGTGAGATTAGAAGCACTTTAATTCCATAACGCTTTTGATTTGATGGCTTGATTATAAGTTCCTCGTTTGGAAAGTCAAAGTCCTTAGGAACGACTTCGTTTGGAGAGTCTACTAAGAACTCGGAGACGATACTACCTTTGATGGCTTTTTGAGGCACGGACTTAAGGTCAAATTTGGCGAGCATAACCATCCATATAGACATGCATCCAATGACTGTTGGCTTTTCAAAGAGGTATTTAGAGGATCCCCTTTCCATACAATGTGTACGGTATGTGTGAGCAAAATAACGTTGAAGCTTTCGCGACGCCCACACTAAAGCCAAGCACTGTTTCTCTAGGGTAAAGTGTCGTTCCTCGTATGGAAGGAACTTCTTGCTGAGGTAGAAGATAGCACTTTCCTTGTCGTCGATTTCTTGAGCGAGAATTCCTCCAATGGCAGTGCTTGTTGCTGTAAGATAGTGTTGTAACGGATGCCCAGGCGAGCAGGAGCTAACACAGGAGGATTGGTGAGGTATTCCTTAATCTTGTCGAAAGCTTGTTGGCAACTGTCATCCTATTTCTTGGGTGCACCTTTCTTCGGTTTCTTGAAGATGAGTTCACAAACCATTGTGAGCTTGCATATGAACCTACTGATGTACTGGAGTCAACCCAAGAATCCTCAAATCTCCTTTTCATTTTGTGGTGGCCTAAGTAATATGATTGCTTTGATCTATGTTGGATCGATCTCGATGCCCCGAGAGCTAATGATAAAACCTAGGAGCTTGCCTGAAATGACTCTGAATGTGCACTTTTGCAGGTTAAAACGCATGTTAAATTGTCGAATTCTCTGGAAGAACTTCCTGAGTGCAAGGGTATGTTCTTCGCGGTCCAATGACTTTACGATCATATCATCGACATAAACCTCTACTTCTTTGTGTATCATGTCATGAAGTAGAGCAGTGGCAGCTCTTTCGTATGTGGCGCTTGCATTTTTTAGACCAAAAGGGATCACAGTTTAGTAATATAGCCCCCACGAAGTAATGAAGGTTGTCTTTTCCATGTCTTCTTCGGTCATTTTGACTTGATTATACCCCGCATACCCGTCCATGAATGAGAGCAAGGCATGATATGCTGTGTTGTCTACGAGAACATCTCTGTGTGTTAAAGGGAAGTCATCCTTTGAACTTGCTTTGTTTAAGTCACATCTTTCTTAGGTACTGGAACCACATTTGTTATCCATTGAGGGTATTTAACGACCTTAATGAAGCCTGCATTGTGTTGTTTGATGACTTCATGCCGAATGTTAAGGGCAACATCCGATTTCATGCAACGGAGCTTTTGTTTGACTGGCTTAGCCCCCTCTATGAGTGGAATTATGTGTTGTGTGATGTCTGGATCAATCCCTGCCATGTCTTCATAAGACCAAGCAAAAACATCCCGGAATTCTTTCAGTTTTGCAACCAGTTCATCCCTTGGTTGTGGACTCAGTGTTAAACCGATTTGTATCTCCCGTGTCGTTGTCGGAGATGTCTACCTTTTCTGATTGCTCGATGATGGAAGTTTCCTTTTCGTGCTCTTACATTGCCTTTATTAACTCATTGTTGTTTTGTTTGTTTTCGAGTTGTTAATTAAAGCAATCATAAGAAGGAAAAGAGGAATAAGCAGAAAGGAGCATATTATTAAACTCAGAAGAGAGTACAGATAAAGTTGTCTCGGAAGAGACTTGATTGACAAGGGAAAGGGAGATATTAGGATCCTTGACACACTCAGGAGGACACTCCCTAGGACTAGCTATCCTAGCTTCTACGACACTAGACTCAGACTAAGTCTAAGATTAAAAATCCTCCAGCATTGGTCCTTCGCCCATGGTGCACTTGATGACCTTGCCTCTTGGAGTAGTTATCTATACGGTTTTGCGCCAACCATGAACCAAGCCTTCGATTGGTGTGATGAGAGTAGTGGGGTCGAATGCTACTTTGGTCATTGCTCTGAGAACCTCTTGTTCACCTGGAGGAGTGATTTCTTGTCCAAACAGGAGTCCCAGGCCTTGTGCTTCAAGGCCATCTAGCGAAGATACCTTGCTTGTGGGGATAGAATCCCCGTCTACAAAGTTGTAAGTATCAGGATCTTTGAACCATGTGCTTCTATTCTTGTAGAATAGTACTAATGGAGGGAATTTCGGCGGATGCTTGAAACGAGCATTTCCACGGTAATCTCTAAGGTACTCTCGATGTGGTTCGCCCCAAAACCCATTAAGGCGATATTTCTCGAAGACCGTTAAGATGTATGAATCCCAAACGAATTCACGACATATACAAATGCTCCTGCCTAAAGATTTGGTATCGCATAACTTCCAAATTTTATAGATCACGTCGTTTAGAAGGTCAGCCAATGACTTTTGACTGTGATGCTGAGGCTCGTGGATTTGTCTTTTGCACATTTAGAAGTTTTTGCGTGTTTGGTAGGGTAGACCATCCCATCCTGTCTTTATCTTCTCGATCAAGACCCTTTTGTAGCAGTCACCAATCATGGGGTCGCTTGAGGGTTGATAGGCATCTGAGACTTCCCTTGACGGAGGCGGAACCAAGCTGACTGAATGATTTTGTCGTGCGGTATTGAAGCGTCCCTCAGTTAGTGCAACCGATTTTGTGCTTGTCTCATGAACTGGTGTTATGAGGACAGATGGGTCATATGAGACTTTATCAACTTCTAACATGTGTACTTCTTGTGCAAAGACCTTGTTGTTGGATTGCAGGGGGAGGAGAAGCTTTCCTCCGTCGATCATTTCCTGCACAAAATCCCTGAAGGCGTAGCATTCTTCAAGGTCATGACCTTTCCCGCGGTGATACTTGCAATATTATTTTAAGTCCCACCAATTGGGTCTTTGTTCTATTGCTGGGTCTGAAATTGGTCCGATGGGTTTGAGGAACCCTCTGGCGCTTAAATAGTAGAACTTGTGCATGCATGGCATTAAGTGGAATATACCTGTTCCTTGGATACTCCTTCGGATAAAAAGATGGGAGCCGGCTATTGTGTGAGGCCCCTCCAAGCCTGACACTCTTCAGTGGTGTGCTTATCACTCTTATGGTACTTGCAAAACTTGTTGGGTCTTCTACCATCAGATGGGGAAGTCGTGTGGCTAACAGGATCAGTTGAATGGTTAATGTCTGAAGCCGTGGTGGCACAAGAGCAGGGTTTGTGCTTCAGCATTTCAACTTCCTCCCCAAGGGAGCATATATAGGTAGTATGAGGATTAATTATGTTAACCATTTCAATGACAACTTAGTCAAGACCGGTGATCCGTTCTTCAAGCATCTTATGCTTATGCTCATCATTCTTTTGAGTGTTAGGGACCTTGTCTATGAGAACTTCGAGCATATCGAATTCTAGCTGAGTGATTCGTGTGTTGAATGACTGCAACTTTGCCATAACCTGGTTGATACGAGAGTTTTCCGTGGCCATTAGTGCAATGGTGTCGATTGACAGAGTGTTGCTTGAAAACCATGGAACGCACCCTGTGTCTACGAGTGCAAACCGTTGGTGTGTACCCTGTTTTCACATGGACCAAAAGTTAAGTTCCATGTCGAATCAACTTGTGATGCAATGGATGTCTTAGGGGTGATCATTCCCTTGCCTATTGATTGAATAAAAAATGTAAAAGGTGCGTGAGCGTCGGAAATTTGTCTTTCGCCTTTTATATTCATTTTTCACTTGTTTTTGTCATGATTTTTTTGTTTTTTGGTTTTCGTTCTTCTTCTTTTTTTTCTTTTATTTAAAAGGAGAAGTTCAAAGGTCCGACGTCTGTTTAAAATTTCATGACTCAACAAAGACGTAACGCCTAATGATTCTAGTTTACAACCACTTCGACATTACGATGCTTAAGGAATGATCACTTTGCGATATGAGACTATTACATGACTCAATGACTTTTTTGTTATGTATGCAAAGCTAGGGTCCTTAGTCTAAAACCACGTAGCACGTTGTCACGCTAGCAAGATCCCTATATGCAAAAGAAAAACAAAAGTTTAGCCACCTAGAGTCAGTTGCTAGGTTATCGAATGGGTCAGTCCAAGTGTCCAAGAGGGTTCCATGATTAGGTTCAGAAAGATCCTTAACACATCTAGCTCACTGTGATGATCAAAGGAGGTCTAAAAATTAAGGCTTAGTAGGGCACGCAGCCGCACATCATGATGGGGATGGGCATTAAGCTTAAGAGTTGGTTACATAGGTAGTGCACCAGCGCCAATCTTAAGCGAGCCCCCCCTGGTGTTGTCTCAAGTGTAGAAACAAACTTATATGACACGTGATGCCTAGAAAAACGGAAACTTAGTGCCAATAACCTAAGTTCCATGCAATGCAGGATGCCTAAACACAATGTCGTCATGACAATTCGAGTATTACACACACATCAATAAAGATAATAGCTCTAGTGAATTCCCAGTGAAGTCGGGAGAAAATTGTACGGGCGCCGGGGCTTCACTGGGCCAGACTAGGTTTGGTCCCTCTACTCCGGGGGGCACAATTTATGGGCGGCTCGATTTTTTTGCTAGAATTAAATTCTTGCTTTTGCATATTGTGAGTATGCTTGGAGTTGTGTGTTTATACTCGAAAATGAGTAGAGGGAGTCGCCATCGCACTTCTTTTGGGAAGCTGCGGAATCCGTTATAAGCCTTGTCTATAATTGCAAAAAGTAAGGCGAAGGACTCCATGTCTGGTAGTGCATGAAAGGTCATGGTTAGGGGACAAGGGTAAGCGTGAAGTAGTGCACAGTACTTCCCCGCATCTAACGGCCTCTACTGAGTTATTGCAAGTTCATTGTCCTAAAGACAACAACAAACAGTTTTTCATTTTAAACCCTAAGCATGCAAAGTTACTAGGCGGGTTGTTTAACAGAATAGTATACAAATAGTGTCTAGTTTGTTGAGGCATGTGTTGTTAATTCCTTATTCCAGGAGTCTAATGCCGATTGTCCATAATTATCTTATTAGGCGTGAAACACGAAATTTGCAGGTCTTTGTTAAAGCATATTATAGGTGTGAGACAAGCATGAAAGCACTCGTGCGAGGAATTTAAAGTTATGCCTTAAGGTTGCTTTTAATTTGAATTGCCGAATTGTTATTAGTCAATATTACATGCAAATTTACATAGAAAGTGGAATTTATAAACAAGCATGCAAAAGGGGGTTTAGAATTGAGACCTTGGCCTCAAACCTACCTCGCAACATGATGTTGAAAACCAAGGACGTAACTTCGGACCCTTAGGAACCCTTGTCGAGCCTTTAGAACCCTTGAAAACCTCCTAGATCTAATGCAAAAGAGTGTTTGAATGTGTTTGAATGTGTTTGTGAGAGAGTATGAGAGTGAGAGAGAGTTGGACGAGTGAGAGAGAGAGAGAGTCTCAAGTCGTCCAAAGCCTTGTAAGTCGGAAAAATTCCTTTGAAATGAATAATGGGTCTCCTATTTATAGGCAAGGGTCGAAATCGGCCAAAAGGAGGGAGGGCCGATTTTCCTTGCGATGAAATAATATCGAGATAAAATCGTATAAAATATATGCGTGATTTTATATTTGATACGATTGCGGCTGAATTTATTGCAATTTTCAGGATATTTAGCAGATTCACCTTTCCTCGAATAGTGAGATCGTAATGAAATAAAATCGAGATAAAATCTTATAAAATATAGATCGTAATCATATGAAATCGAGATGACATCGTTTTGCTCGATTTTGCGTTTTTGCTTAAGATTCGTAAATATTAAACCATAAATCGAAAAATTATGAAAAAATATATAAACCTTCCTTATGTAAAATAGTGTGTTGTGTTAAAATTTTCATGAATTTTGGAAATGTTTTCCTAATTTAATTAAATATCGCAAAATTAATTAAATTGTTGAAAATTCCGAAAAATTGCCAGAATGCTCAGAAAAATTCTGAAAAATTCTGCAAAAAGGTTGAAAAAAATAAGTGAAAATTATTTGAAAATTAAAACATACTTTTTGAGGTGATAAATACTTGGAAGAGGTGTTCGGTGTAAGGGAATTTCCTTTTTTAGGGCTTGTCAGGGTCCTAGCTCTCTTTATTTGACATGTGTGTTGCGAGGGGTGTCTTATCATTGGCCGTTTTGGGCAAGGGACAAATATAAGTATCTACAGTTAGTTTGACTCCCTTAATGGTGGTAGTACAATTTCCTAGCATAGCACCTCGTATAGACTCGAGCTTGAACTAGCATCATGTAGCCAATCACATCAAATCCCCATCCACCCACCTCTAGTAACAAATTCTAGCCTTTTTCGTTTCGCGAACCTTTCGCCTATTCTTTCTGAAGGGCCCCGGAAATGGTCGTTGGAAAAAACCGAACCGGTTCTCTCAAAATCACAATTTATATAGCGATACTAATTACTATACCAAAGCATAGAGGTGAGTAAGAGGTCGATCCTCTGGAAAGGTAATAAAAGGAGTTTAAATCTAAACTACACTAGCTTGGAGAGTAAACATACTTTGAAGTGTGAAATTGAACTAAAACTAGCTAAGAAAACTATTGAAATAAGCTTTGGGGGAAAACAATTACTCTAAACACTTAGGAGTAACTAGTGTCACCTTTCATAGTTAAGTAAAATGCCAATCAAAGAGTGAGTTCATCTCCAACAAATAGGGTGATTGTAATCATGGTTTGGAATTGTGATTAACATCATCTCCCAAGTCAATTAACCCTCTCAAAACAAGTTCAAACCCAAGTCCCCTCAAGTTCTTACTAGTATAGAACAATCAAGAATCAAACCAATGCCCAAGTCAAACCTCACAATCCCTTGCAAAGGGTTGAATCAAGCACTTCTCACCTCAAAAACAATGGGTGGCCAAATCCATAGCAATAAGGCTTGAGAAATCAAAAAATCAAGGCAAAAATGATGATCGAATTGGAGCGAACAAATTATATCATCTTGGCATTGTAAGGATTATAGAAGGGACAACTAGCCTCCTAAGCTACTAAACTACTCACACATCATTGTAACAACAATAATAGCAAGAAAAACAAAGGAAAAGCATGAACTAGAAACCATTAAAGCAAGGAAAACTCAACAACAAGAGGGTATCAAAGAAAACAACTCTAAACTACTCCAAAACAAGCAAAACTATGATCAAATCATTCACAAACACAAGGGCTATCAAACTAGAAACATAAGAAATCAAAAACTCAAGTATCAACAATTCCCACAAAAATTGCATTAAATGACAATCATACAAAAGCAAGAGCAAACTAAAATAAAAGTGAAATCCAAGCAAAGAAATGAAATTACCTCGAAATTTTAGGTCCAAAGCATATAAGACTTGTAAGATTTAAGCAAGAATTGAGAAAACTAGGGCAAAAACAAAAGCTTCAAACTACTCTCTAATGGTGGACTGAAGAAAGAAGAAGAAGATGAAAAAAAATCTGAAATTCTACTCTCTAATTGCTACTTGTTACTCTACTTGTTATTGTTTTCTCTCTCCTAAAACTATATATACAAAGCCAAAATACAAGCTCAACTATTTACAATAAAGGTGCCATTACTAAATTACACATGTGCTTCAAAACTCCTCCAAGTCATGTCAAAAGTGCAGAAGTCAACATCCGGAGTGTCATGTGGATGCACGTGCGGATGTGCATGCGGACGCGTGTGCGAGATGGAAAGCGTGTGCAGACGCGCTTGTGGGCCCAAGAATGTGCGGCCGCGCGTAAAATGCTACTGGAATGGCTGCAGGCACAGACGAGGTGGGCGCGTGCGAGCCCAGGAGGTGCGTGCGGACGCGCGTGCGGGCAAGACATGCGTGGCCGCGCCTATAATGCTTCTGGAATGAAGGAGGGTCCTGTAGGCGCGGACGACTGGACGCGGGTGGAGGCGCGTGCGGGCAATTGACGCGCGTGCGGACGCGCGTGCAAAACCCAAGACACGCGTCCGCACCAAAAACCTTTGTGGAAGTTTTGGAACTTCCTGCAGGCGCGTGTAAACACGCGCGGACGAACCTGGACGCGCATGCGACCCCTCAGCTGAACTGTCGAACTTTGAACAACCATAACTTCTTGCTCGGTGCTCGGATTGCAGCTTGTAATATATCGTTGGAAAGCTCTTGGAGTCTACTTTCCCATGCAAAAAGCCTAACATGCAAAATAAAAGTATAGAAAAAGATATGGCTCGAAGTAGATGTTAGAGCAAACGTTTAAGCGCCTTAAATCTCATCCAAAGCAAACAAAAGCAAACCAACAAGTTGGAAAGCTTAGAACCAACATGTGAACATCTAGGCAACTTGCAAAATACTTACAAAGCTTGTAATTTAGTGTACAAAGATAGAAAAGGAGAGAAAACCAAGGAAAAACCTACAAAAACCACTAAAAACTAACAAAGCTTTGCAAAACTAAACGAAGTGGAAATCTAACCAAAAGGCTAGTGAAATGATATCGAAAACACACAAAATGGCCAAAATAAGGAAGAAATAAGTGCCTAAATGTGACCATTTTTGGCACTTATCAACTCACCCCATCTAGGACCTTTGCACGTCCTCGAGCAAAATAAAGCAAAGCAAAAGATAAAGAAAGAAGAAAACTATTCACTAACTCACTTTCGTAGGAATCACGGTCACTTTTAGCAACTAGTGACCTACCCTTTAAACCCTCAAATAGCTAAGAAGGACGAGGAAGGTCTCGTGAGGGTTTCCAAAGAGAAGTCCCACAACTCCATAAGAGGGAAAATAAGGCAAAGGTTTTCAAAAACACAAAGAACACAAGAGAAAGAACCAAAATAAAAAGAAAAAGAAACAAAAGTGTGATTTGGATTGGATTCCTTGGACTTAWGGGACGCTAATAAGGAGAAAGGATGTCCCCCCAACTAGAACTCAAACAAGAGTCAAATAGATATCACAAATTGTGTGCAACTTTCAAAGCTTACAATAAATCAAGTCATTCTAATCTCTTCCTTTCTCCAAAGCGACCCTCCTTGGCCTCAAGTAGACCAAGCTTGGTGACAACACGTAGCTCAAAGGAAGAGCTCAAAGAATATCATAGAGAGATTTCAAGAGCGAGGTTTAAGAACATTGCACTAGACATCCAAAATGAGAAATTGTGACTCCCTCCACCTTTTGTGACTCAACTCTCAAGGTCAAAGGACTTTCCGGGTTGTAATGTATTGGCTAAAGGATGGGTGAGGGCAAATGTATTTGGCTTGTGGTGGTATCCCTATACAAGTGAAGTACAAACACAAAACCAAACATTTAGGGATTGAGGTGCCCCAAATCACAATACTCACACACTTGGGAGGCAAGTTTATAGCACACTTGCTTTCTCCAACACAAAACACTATACTTGAATTATTTTTCCCAAAGTGCATATTTTTGGAATTTTTCTGTTTTTTTTTTCAATGCACTTGGGAATACACTTTGCAATACCATTGCATTTCACTAACACAATTTACAACACTTTGAGGCTTTATACACATAGCCTTACACAAACTCAACAACCACACTTTACTTGTCTTCTACGGGTCAAAACATGTGAAAATTTGGCTAAGAGGCATGTAATGTGGCTAATCAAGGATAAGAAAGCTCAAAGGGTGTCCAAAGGTAACGAAAACCCAAAATTATTCCCATATACGTATGTGGAAAAAGAAATAAAAAGTTAAATGAAAAAAGGAAAAATTATTTGAACCCATAACCCGAAATGAATGTCTTATCACTCCTCAAGTAGTTCGGTCTAGATCTCAAAAAGTCACAACAATTAGTCAAAAGGAGGATTCTAGTGTAAACTCTCAAATTTGTGGAATTTTTGACTTGTATGTGCCTACCTGGCTCTAAAAGAACTCACAACATGCAAGGTCAAACAATAAGCACAAAAATCACCAAGCAAGGCTTCCTATCATGCACCAAGCTACTCCCGTCTTGGCTTAGAAAGCTCACCACCAAGAAAGAATCACATGGCTTGCTTTTAAAGCGTGCCAATCAAAAGAATTCCTAGGAAGAGAGTTTCATGACTCGGATTTTGAAAAGGATAGTGATTTTGAAAAATTAGACCTTGTTAGACTCTTAGTTGGGAAGAAAATGAGATACTTAAAACTCAAATCCCATCCAAAATCCAAATCCATCACACAAAACATAATTTACCACTTTGCCTTGAAAACCAAAAGAAAGAAAAACAAAAGGAAAGAAAAGAAAGGAATAAGAAAAAAAATCTTTTTGGCCTTTTTTGCATATTTCGATTTTTTTTTTTTGTGATTTTTCTAACTTTGCACCTAGAACTCAACAATAAATAAACCTAGGAAAAAGCACAACACATATTTACAAGCACAACAATAAATAGCAAAAATCTTAGGGAAAAGGAAACAATACTTGGAGATACAATTTACACTACAATCCTTATCGTCCCCTTATCAACTCCAAATCAACTTGACCGAAGTCAAGGACACTACAAATAAACCTCAAGGTGGAATCCAACAACCTTTGAGCAAACAAAAGTAATAGAATCGCCGTAGGGACAACCCCTACGACGCCGCAAGCACAGAATCCCAATGAATGGTATCTCCAAGTATAAAAGAAAATTCCTAGAATGTAGCCACATAAATAACAATAAATAAAGAGATGGAGTCAAAGGAAACTTACAAAGCCGCTTCCAAACCATATGATGCACAAGAGCCCCTAAAATCGGGCTCACAACCAAGCTACGGCTCCATAAGTAAAACCAACTCCAAACACAATAAAACAAAATAATACAAAACCAATATACAATATATACAATATAAACAAGATATATGCAACCAAGCGACCAAAAGTGACGCGTTTGTGGAACTCTCCCCCCAACTAGAATGGAACTCCGTCTCGAAGATCAAAAAGCAAATAAAGGGAAGGCAAAGTTACACAAATGCGCACTAAAGTTGATCATGGTTGCCCTAGGATCGGGGTAGCGGAGGTGGTGGTGGAACAAGAGGCCACCCATATTGGTCAAATCTCTCCGCAAGTTGAGCATCCTCGGTGTAGGTGCGGCTAGGGTCCAATCATAGCGGAGAGTGGTAAGAGGACCATGTGGCTCCCAACCATCGTAGTAGTTGGGAGGAAAATTGTAATAGTTATCGGTCCTCCTATCACATCCCGCCGCTACGGGATCATAGGGGTAAGCAGGATCCCCTCAAAAATCACAACCTCGCATTTGTTGATAATCATAGGGAGGCATGTTACGGTACCCGGGAGCATTGGGGTCCAAAGTCCCCGGGCCTTGCCAATAGGGGTAAACACCCCCCTCACGGGCAATAACATTGCTCTCATCAACCTCCATCTCCGGGGTCCAATTTGGGAGATGACCCAATTGGCCAATTAGACCGGCGAGTTGGGGTAGTTGAGGTAAGGGGGAATGCTACCCTCATCCACCTGCCTCTGGAAGTTGTGAAACTCCGAGTAGGAAGGTGTGGCAAAAACCGTCTCATGCATCCTATGTAGCCTATCCACGTTTGTACTTAAATCTTTAAATTTTTTCAGAAAATCCTCGGGTAGGCTAATAGCAAGGGGAGTGGGAATAGAAGAAGTAGGAGGGTTAGAAGACTGACCTCCCTCCGTGTCGGACGGGGTGGGAGGGTGCCTCTTTTGGAGGTGTTGTCGAGGTTGCACATAGGGGAGGTCCTCGTCCTCCTGTTGTTGTTGCCTTTGGAGTTCTTCAAAGGTGGGAGGTGGGGCGGTGTTGAGCAGGGTCGCTCCAAATGGAAGTGCAGCGATGGGGCGAACGCCCCTTTGGGCACCCATTCGAGCCTCATTCTCATGCCCGTAAAGTCTTCCATGGCTATAGTCTCAATGGGAGTCCTCCAAGGGAACTCAACGTTGGCGGGTGGGCGGGTCATTCTTTCACATGTAAGTATACACCATGGAATGTCTTGCACCTTCCAAATGTCTTTCCTCCCATCATGGTAATGGAGGAACATCATCCGGAAGCACTCATCCTTATCCAACCAAGTATGAATGGATAGAGGGACGAGCCCGGCATAGACGTCACGGGTTTTCAAAAGCCGAAACGCTAACAAAGAGATTAGACCACCACACTGGATGGTCCCCATGTTGTTATCATTGTGAGTAATGCGGTGAAAGTGCTCCGCCCATATGAAGCCCCAATTGATCTTGTTTTCGAGATCGGTAGGGTTGAAGTATTGGGACCCAAAGATGGCCCTCCGCACAATATAGAGCTCCACCGTCGTTATCTTCCCCAATTCTTGTCGAGAGAAGAAAATGGGAGCAAAGATGCGATGGAATTAGCGGATCCCCGCATGAATGATCTCGGAGGCGCGAGAATTATTATAGAAATCCTCAACTCCCCGTGTTATTGCCTTCCAGAAAGGTTGTTGCTTGAACCCCTGAACGGCACCATAGTTCCTCAAATTCCGAATCTGAGCCGAAGGATCGAACCCCAAAAGTTGGTTGACTTGATAGATGGTCAACCCGTAGGACTTATTAAACATCCTAAAATGCATTGTGTTACTCTCCTCATCAAAAAAATAGCTCGCCATGAACTCCAAGGTGAGCTTTGAATAGGTGAGGGGAGGAAGGACGGCCTCGGGGTCGTCCTTGAACACACTCGGGACGTAATTGGTCGGGATTTGCACCATAAAGAGTGCCTCAAGCCCGACATTGGCAAAAAATGACTCCACATGAGCCGTGATTTCAAGTGCCTCACAAGTTGGAGGATAGCAAAACGAGGTGGTATTGACTTTCCTCGTCTTGAATTGGTTGATCTTGGCCAAGTACTCACCCGAGGCCCAAATGTCATAGCCTTTGGGCTTAATTGGCCTTGAGGAGTTGAGATCATCCTCCTCCTCTCTTGGAGGATGGGAGGAGGAAGGCTCATTGGTCCTAGCCTTCTTAGAGGACTTGCGGCTGAAAATGTTTAGTCCCGACATGATTGTTTAGGTACCTACATAAAAATTCGGAATTCAAGCACATTAGTTAGGATAATAGGGAGAATCAAGCAACACACTAACCAAATCCTACAATTGCTTAATTAAGCCAACAACAACTCATAGCTTAACAAGGACCATTAAATAAATAAATTAATTAATTAATTAATTAATTAAGCTTAATAATTATACTCTCCTAAAAATGAAATTTTCTTCCAAAAATTAGCTCAAAGTGACATAATTCAACATATAAATTCATACTCAATCAAAAACAAGAATCATGAAGTATACTAACACAAGTCCAAGTAAATAATCGAAAATTCACTCCCTTAAGCTTTTTTTTTAACATGGCCGAATGATTTTTTTTTCTTTTTTTTTTTTTGTTCGGATTTTTCCAATCACAACCCAAACTTATTTGTCACACTTTATTTTATTCTCATTGGCCTACTTAATTGCTAAGGGAGTAAGAATTGAACTTGAACTTGAATTAATACACAAAATTGAGCATGAACTATATATTGAATATATGCAAAAATTTAAGCTAAGTAAAAATAATCAAACACACTCATCACCTTTAGAAAACAAAATCAAACCCTAAATTACATAAACATCACTTAAATCCACTTCAAATATAATGACTCACTTTAACAAATAACCAAAATCACAACAAAAATCAACAAACTTCACAAATAAACAAGTATACCCAATTTATATAATAATTCGAAACACAATGAAAAATCATGGAAAAACTTGTAAAAATAACAAACCAAGCATCCAAATTCAATAACAATTCCCAAAATTGATTTAAGAAATGAGTATAGAATGTTACCAAGCTTGAAAACCAAAAATTTGAGTGATTTGTTACTCCCACAAGCAAAAACCCACGAATTGCAAAGTGCCCGGAATTGAAAATTGTTTGAGGGTAAATGTAAAAGATGAAAAATCGTGAAGTTTGGTGGAAATTTGAGATGATTTGGTGAAGAAATGAGTGAGTTATGGAGGATTGAAGTAGGAGAAAAATGAGTAAAAATGGAGTTGTTTTGGGCTTGAGTTTGAATGGAAGGATGAGTGTGAATGTGAGAAATGAGTGAATTAGAGTAAAAGTAATAAAAGAGAAAAGAAAAAGAAAAAGAAAAAAGAAAAGGGAAGGAGGGGGTGTGTCGTGGGGTGAGGGGGGTAGGGTAGTGTGGCTGGGTGGGGGGTGGTGTAGGGAAGAAAAAAAAAAGAAAAAAGGGAAAAACAAAGAAAAAGAAAAAGGAAAAATAAGAGGAAAATGTGGATTATTTAAAAAAAAGAAAAATAAATCTTTGTTTGTAAACCCACTAAATTGCAAAAGGCTCATTGAGCTCTTATTTTCAACTTTTACTCTTTTATTTCAAAAATTCGAGACCTTTTGAAACTAAAGGCCCCAAATAAAAATCAACAAAACACCACCAAAAACCCTTAAACCAACCACCAAGGGCTCCAACACATACCAACACAACCTCCAAAAACCCAAGTACTCCACCAACCAACCTCCTAAACAACCAAAACAAAAGGCTAAAAAGGTGTAAACCTTAGCCAAACCAAGAAAAACAAAAATCACAAAAAACCACACAACCAAAAATCAAAACTCACATAATTTCAAGCACACAAACACAAACACAACACAACTAGGCCTTAGCGAGTGGCCTATACACAAACACAAAATGTGAAATAGGCCGAAGCCCTCGAGGTGCCTCCCGGAAGCGCTTCTTTAACGTCACTAGCTTGACGCATTCACCCCATCACGGGGGATCCTTGAGTGTCAACAATCGTAGAAGTGCACTAGGCACTTGAGCATATCCATCATGAGAAATTATCATAGAGTCATCAAAATAAATGTTTTAAGAAGATTGGGCACTCCTTAAGTACTCATAGGGGATTTTTTTCCTTATCCTTGCCATTCCGGCCCCTAGAGACTTGCACTTCGGAAGTGCCCAAATTGAAACCCTTATCATCTATCTCAACACTTAGAAGCGGAGATTCACAAGAGGCACCATATGCCTTGACCTTACCCTTGCATTGGTCATCTTGCTCCAAGTGTGAGCCTTGCATATCGCCTTCACCTACTTTTGGCCACATAGTCACACTAGCAAATATACGGTTGGCATCAAGCATACTACCAAGCATATCACAAGAGTGAAAAGAGGAAGAAACCATGTTGCATTTGCCTCCATGTGGCTTAACAAGTCTTTTCTTTTGGAAAGTGACCTTGTCCTTCCTTACGGTGAAGCTTATCGTTCCATGTTTGACATCGATACAAGCTCCGGCCGTAGCTAGGAAAGGCCTTCCTAAAATCAAGGAGATGTCCGAGTTGCTAGCCACATTGAGGACTACAAAATCATTTTAAAACATATGGCCCTTCTTGGCAACTTTGAGGAGCACATTTTCGGCGACCCCAACCGGTACTCGGTTGGTGTCGTCCATAAATTGGACAGTAGTGGAGGTTGGTTTGAGTGTGGTGACGCCAAGTTTTTGAAAGACCGGTTAGGTCATAACGCTTATGGCTGCCCCCAAGTCACATAAAGCATTCTAAACAAGCATGTCGTTTATGGTACATGGGACGGCGAATGTACCCGGATCTTTGAGCTTCTCCGGAATCTCACGCGGAGGCTCAACTTTGGGTTTGACCTTACCTCTTTGCCCCTTGTTTTCACCTTCTCCTTAAAACTTGAAGAAGATGGGCATCTCATTCTTGGCTCCATTTGGAGGAAATTTAGAGTGATGATGTTGAAGCATTTGGAGAAATTGTCCGAACATGGAGTTTAGGAATCTCTCCGGATTTTGCATTTCGCTAATAACCCAAAGGCTAGAAGGGTCTTGCCCATTGCTAGGCTCACCTTCCTCTCTCACCTTTTTCTTCCTCCTTGCACTCCTATTCTTCTTCTTTTTGCTCTTCCTCTCCAAAGCCTCAACCTTCTCATCCTCCGTTTCACTCATACGATGAACTTCTCCCTCGTTGACCGCCCTAACCTCCTTGGGCTCCTTACTTTCCTCAACTTTTTGTTTCTTCATACTCTCCCCTTGTGCATTTTCTATTTCCTCTTGAACCTTCTCACCCAATGGCTCATTCATAACCTCACCCTTCACCTCCGCTTTCTCACCAACTCCCTCATCCTCTTTGGATCTCATCATATGAACCCCATCATTCTTTGAGGTGTTTGATTTTGAAGGTTGGAAGTATTTGGGGGTTTGTTGAGCAAGGTTAGCCATGTTCCCCTCAAGAGCCTTTAATTTAGCTCTAAATTCTTGTTTCTCCTCCTTAGGAAATTCTTGCTCTTGGGGGTGTTGGATGATTGGTATGTTTTGGGTATGAGAGGTGTGAGGTTGAAAATGGGCTTGATTTTGAGAGTTGTTGAAATGGAGTGAACCCTGACTTCCCCTTGGCCCCATATATTGCCCTTGCATGCCCCCTTGGTAATTGAGGTGTTGATAGAAGCCACTTGGTTGGGTGTTTTGAAATTGGGGTTAAGCTTGTGGATTGGCGTACCCACCATTGTTCCCTTGATACCCAAAGTTTTAGCCATTCCCCCTAAACCCTCCTTCCCATTGTTGATTGGGGTTTTGGTTACCAAAACCATAACTTTGGTTAACAAAGTTTTGGTTTTGATAACCAAACCCTCTTTGGGGGAATTGCCTTTGGTTACCAAACTCGTTTCCTCCTTGGGGGTTAAAAACCCTTTGGTTGGATGCGTTTTGGTAACCAAAGCCATTTCCACCTTGGCTTGGTTACTTGTAAGGGGCTCTCATGGGCCCATAAGCATTTGGGTTTGGGTTTCCTCCCTTATGAGGTCTTACCCCATTGTCACCCATCAAGTGACATTGTTCCATGTCATAGTCATAGGGCAATTCATCAACAAAGTAATCATCAATTAAAGAAACATTTTGTACATGACAATAAGATGCAAGATGATCATAGGCACCATAATTATTGCAAAACATGATGCCTTGGGGAATTGAATTATACGCTTGGGGCTTGGTCTTACCTTGGCCCTTCAAGAGGGTGGCTGGAGCCACTTGAGAGGAGGAGATTCCCCCCTTCTAAATGGACTTCTCCACTATGGCCTAGATACCTTCTAGTAGTTTTTCAACTACTTCTCCTTCGCCTAGAGCATGGATAGTACCCTTAGCTTGCCTTGAGGGAGCCCTTTCCCCTTCTTGCGATGTTGAGTAGTTATCCACGATCTCCTCAATTATGCCCTCTATTTCAGCTTCACTTTTGTTCCTGATTAGATCTCCCGCCCCAGCGTCCAAACTAGTCTTGCTTTTGTTATTGAGCCCCATATAGAAGGTTTTGTAGAGCAACCATGTTGGGATACCGTGATGTGGACACTCCCTTTGATATTCCTTAAATCTCTCCCAAGCCTCAGATAGTGTCTCATCAATCCTTTGGCTAAACCCTTGCAACTTAGCTCGAATCTCCGTCGTCTTCCTATGAGGGTAAAACATGTGTAGGAATGCCTTGGTGGTCTCTTCCCATGTAGTCAATAAATTAGGATTGACTTCCTTTTCCAACCAATCAAGTGCCTTCCCCAAAAGTGAGAATTTAAAAAGTTTAAGCCTCAAATACTCTTGGCTCACTCCATTAACCTTGATAGGGTCCACATACTTCTCAAAGTCTTTCAAGTGTTTATAGGGGTTCTCACTCTTAAGTCCATGAAACGGCCTTGATTTTATAAGTTGAATGAGGTTCGGCCTAATCTCAAAGTTTCCCTCTATATTAGGTAACACAATCGCTTTAGTCGTTGCATAGGAGCCGGGAGTCCCTAAATCCTTAATTGGCCTTGCCAAGATCTCCTCGTTCTCAAAATCCTCAACCTCTTTTTCACATTCAATCAACTCCTCAAATTCTTCTTCACTATCTCTCTCTTCACTTGCTTTAGAACCCGTCTTTCTAGACTTCCTAAGCTTCCTCAAAGTCCTTTCAATCTCGGGATCAAAAACGAGTGGCTCTCTACTTTGCATGATATGAAAGATGCTCGAAATGTAGCAAAATCAACTTCAAGTGAAGTTGGGAAAATCTTTTTGGTTATTTTTAATAAAAACAAACCAAAACCAAGCTAACTTGTAAAGACTTAAACACCTCGCCTCCCCAGCAACAGCACCAAATTTTGAAGGACCTCGGAAAGGGTCGTTGGGTAAAACCTAACCAGTGCTCTCAAAATAACAATTTATATACCGATACTAACATCTATACAAAAGCATAGAGGTGAGTAAGGGGTCGATCCTCTGGGGAAGGTAACAAAAGGAGTTTAAATCTAAACTACACTAGCTTGGGAAGTAAACATACTTTGAAGTGTGAAATTGAACTAAAACTAGCTAAGCAAACTATTGAAATAAGCTTTGGGGGAAAACAATTACTCTAAACACTTAGGAGTAACTAGTGTCACCTTCCATAGTTAAGTGAAATGCCAATCAAAGAGTGAGTTCATCTCCAACAAATAGGGTGATTGCAATCATGGTTTGGAATTGTGATTAAAATCATCTCCCAAGTCAATTAACCCTCTCAAAAAAAGTTCAAACCCAAGTCCCCTCAAGTTTTCTTACTAGTATTGAGCAATCAAGAATCAAACCAATGCCAAGTCAACCTCACAATTCTGCAAGGGTTGAATCAAGCACTCTCACCTTACAAACAATGGGTGGCAAATCCATAGCAATAAGGCTTGAGAAATACAAATTAGGCAAAAATGATGATTGAGAGAAAAATTATATCATCTGGCATTGTAAGGATATAGAAGGACAACTAGCTCTCTAAGCTACTAAACTACTCACACATCATTGTAACAACAAGAATAGCAGAAAACAAAGAAAAGCATGAACTAGAAGCCATTAAAGCAAGGAAAACTAACAACAAGAGGGTATCAAGAAAAATCTAAACTACTCCAAACAGAAAAAAACTATGATCAAACATTCACAAACACAAGGCTATCAAACTAGAAGCAAAAAAATCAAAACTCAAGATCCCACACTACTGAATTTTGCGTAAGGTCGACTGAACTATCGAGACCGAAAAAAAATCAGTCGGATAACATCCGACCCACACATACGACCGCCATCGGTTGGCTGTTATTTACCGACCAACAAAACGGTCAGTATTACCGTCTGATTTAAATTCGCGTGGTGTACAGACGATGTTTCGGTCGATAAAAACATTGATTTTTATTGCAATAATTCCCTCCATCAGCACGTAAATTAAAAAAAAATATCAAAATAGTTACGACGAAAATTTGGAAGCTGTCAACTCTTCTATTGCATTGTATTTATTGTAACCGAAACCGCCCCACCTACTCTCTCTCCACTCTCTCTCTCTCCCTAATTATTCACCTAAAACCTTTACTTTTCTCTGCTCCTCTCATCCTTCAGTCTCTTCTCATGTCGTCACTCTCTCTCTCCTTACCCTTCACTTTCCTTCCCTCTTTTTCAACATCCATCCTCATCCTTTCTGATCTTCCAAATCTCAATTACAAAACCATTTCTATTTTTAAAAATTAGTATTTTTGGGCTGGTTGTTTCTTTTTTTAAATCACGAGAGAAGTCGCCTCACGGGCCTTCACGCGAGCTTCGCCTTGCAATGCAAGATCTTGGTTTTTTTCCTATTTCATGTTTGATTTCTTCTTTTTGATTTGTTTTTCATTGTTTTTCTTAATATTTCTGTTGGTTGTTTTAGATCTAGGTTTCTTTCTTTTCGTGAATGGTGTGCTTTTTTTGAGTTTTATTCGTTTTTTAATGTTTCATTTTTCCTTTATTTTAAATGAATCTTTGTTTGCTTATGTTGAGGTATTGAAGCTCGTCTTGCCTCTTTTTTAATTCGTTTTTATTATTTTTTTAAATCGTATTTGTCCTTTTTGTTCACTTTGAAGCTCGTTTTTGTTACGTAGATCTAGGGTTTCCTTATTTTCTGGGTTTTTCATTTCTTTCAATTTTAGTCGTGCAATATTTACTAGATTATTTTCTGATTAAATTTTGTTTTATTTCATTTCTTTATCAGTTTCATTCACTATTTCTTTTTTCACATTTTTTACCATTTTTGTGCTGATTTCGTTGATTGTTTCCCATTTTTATTAATGATTATGTTATTGATTTCTGATTTTCGAATTTTTCTTTTGTTACTTGATTCTGTTGTTTGTATATTCGTTTGTTCGTTGATTTTTTTCGTATCTCTTTTTTTTTGATTCAGTTTTTTAAATTTGTTTTATTAATTTCTTGATTAATGCTGTCTTATGAATGTGAATATTATGAAAATGTGAATTTGACTGTCCCACTTGATAATTGTTGATTGTTGAGTGATACACACTAGTGCTTAGTAGGATAGATGAGGAAATTATTGTGGTTTAGTGTGGAATTTGATGATGCTGACTTAATGACATGTGCCACTTTGATTTGACCCATTTTGAGCATGTTTAGTGAGCATGATATTAGTTCTAGTATTCGACTCTTCAATTTAGCAGTAGTCTAAATGAAAAAAAAACTTCATTTCATTTTATGGATTCTTCTCTATCTGTCATATATGTGTTTTTTCTAGTGCTCATTTTGTATGGCTTTTAGTTTAATGTTTTTAATTTAGCGGCGTGGTTATTGCAAGAACTATTTAATCGATCGTTCTGGGCTCATAATCAAATTAAAAGTTGCTCCTGTACTTAGCTAGAGCCTGACTATGTTATTTTCTTCCAACAAAAGAGCTATGAACTAGAAGCCAATTAAAGCAAGGAAACTCAACAACAGGGTATCAAAAGAAAAAACTCTAAACTTCTCAAAACAAGCATAACTAATGATCAAACATTCACAACATAAGCGGTATCAAACTAAGCAAAAGAAATCAAGAACTCAAGTTAATCATACCCCACAAAATTGCATAATGGGAAAACTTTAAAAAAAAAAACCTAAGAGCACAATACAATAAATTGAAAAACTAAGCAAAGAAATGAATTACCTCGAAATTTTAGGTCAAAAAGCATATTAAGACTTGTAAGATTTGAGGAGAATACGAGAAAATAGTGGCAACAACAAAAAAGCTTCAAAAACTACTCTCTAATGGTGGATCTGAAGGTAAGAGGGAAGATGAAGAGAAATATGAAATTCTAACTCTCTATTCTATTCTATGTTATGCTTGTTATTGTTTTTCGCTCCTAAAACTAATATATACAAAGCCAAATACAAGCTCATTATATTTAAAAATGCATTCACTAAATTACCATGTCCTTCAAAATCCTCAAAAAGTCAAGTCAAAGTTCAGAGTCAACATTCGGTAGTGCCACGTGGAACGTTCGTGCGGATGGACTTGCGTGCAGAGCGCGTTGGCCTAGGCATGCACAGCCGCGCGTAAATCTATTGGTTTGGCATGCAGGCGTCCGGATGGGGGACAACGTGCAGGACGCAGGTGTGCGGAAGCCCGGAGGCAGCGTCGGGCAAGATGTCCACGGCCGCACCTAAAATGCTTCTGTATGGAGAGGTCCTACATGTGCGGACGACTTAGGCGCGGTGAGGCTCGGATAGAGCGGGCAAGGGAAACGCAAGTCGCGAAATGACGACGTGCAGTGCGAACATGCACACGTGCGGTAGCGAAAATTGCCACCGATCCGCGCCAAAAAACTTTATTGGAAAGTTTTACAACTTCCTACAGGCGCCGTGCAAAACACGCGCAGACCAACCTGGACGCCCGCGTTGCAGCCCCTCTTGAACTGTCGAACTATCGAACGGCCATAACATTTTCGGTGCACGCGATTGTGCTGTAATATATCGTGGAAAGCTCTCGAAAGTCTACTTTCCAACGAAAGAAAGCACCTCACCTGCCAAACTCAAAGTATACAAAAGATAATGGCTCGACGAATATGTTAGAGAAACGTTTAAGCGCTTACAAGTTTATCCAAAGCAACCAAAGCCCAAACCAAACAAGTTACGAAAGCTTAAAAAACATGTGAAATTTGGAGGAACTTGGCAAAAATACATTAAAAGCTTGTAATTAGGTGTACAAAGATAGAAAAAGATAGAAAACAGGAAAAACCTACAAAAACCACTAAAAGCTAACAAAGCTTTGCAAAACTAAACAAAGTGGAAATCTAACCAAAAGGCTAGTGAAATGATATCGAAAACATATAAAATGGCCAAAATAAGGAAGAAATAAGTGCCTAAATATGACCATTTTTGGCACTTATCACTTTAACAAACATTTAGGGAGTCTCCTCAACACTTCCTTCGGATATCACATTGCAACAGTCACTATGCATTCTCCTCGAAGCATCACATCAAAGCATCTTGCATTTCAGCTTGCTCTCTCCTCACATAGGCGATCAACTCAAGTAATCGATTTTGGCAACTCCAAATCACATGCCGAAACCTCATGACTTCGCAAGCTTGCGTTGCCTTGCCTAACATCATCAACCCTTGCCCTTGACACAAATCTCAACCTCTATCTAGCCAAGCAAGTTCACAAGCTTGGCAAAGATGGGGACTCACCCACCGAATCTACCATCAGCACAACAAACTAAGCCTTTCTCATACACCAAAACCCCTTGGGTTGGGGGCTCACTCGCGATCACAAACATCATTCGAATGGGGGCTTGAGGTGACTTCATTTTAAAAAATCTTAACATCAGTATATTTCATTGGTCATCTCATGTATTAGGATAGACTTGCATTACACACATTATCGTTGCACACAATTCATATGCACTATCATGCAACATCATGCAAACATCATGCATAAACATCATTGCACAAACACACTATGCAAACACATTGCACATTGCACATTGCACCACTTGTACATGAGGCAAGGGCCTATCTTATTTGAGCTCTCAGACCGCCTATAATGCATTCACAACTACATGCAATCACTTTACACACATATATATGGCATTCATCGCTATCCGCGATTGTTTCTATATGCAACTACTTATACTCACTCACACATGCCTATACGGCATTCATTGCTATACACGATTATTAGTATAGACAACATTCTTCCCGAAAATCCAAGGTCGGCCGTAGGGAAGGCTTCCTAATGAACGAGGCGCTTTTGAAGGACATACATACATGCATTTTCCTCGAAGTTTATGCTTACTGAAGGGAGCTCTCCGGAGGTTTATACTTTCCGAAGGAGATTCACACACATCATTGGCGCCCCTAGGCTTATACTTGTCGAAGGGTGATATCTAGAGGTTTATACTTACTGAAGGATTCATAAACATCATTGGCGCCCCTAGGCTTATACTAGCCAAAGGGAGACATCCGAAGGTTTATAATAACCGAAGGAGATACGCACACATCAGTGGTGCCCCTAGGCTTACACTAGCCTAAGGGAGACATCCGAAGGTTTACACTAACCGAAGGAGATTCACAAACATCATTGGCGCCCCTAGGTTTTTACTAGCCGAAGGGAGACATTCGGAGGTTTATACTTACCGAAGGAGATTTATACACTACAACAAATGGAGGTTTATAACGACGCTTTTGCTACGACGCTTTAGTAAAGGGTCGCACAAATAAACTAGGCAAAAAAAGAGAAATGCATATAAGGACGCTTATAAAAGTCCATATAAATTTTGACTATTAAAAGTGTCACAATTCACTTGCAACTCACAACTACATGACAGTCTTAATATTTTTAAAAATAAAAAATTAATTTTTTAATTAGTGTTGCCCGCTAATATTGCTCCACTACTCCCTACTACAGTACACTTTGAAGTTTGAACCGCTTTTCTCTTCTTTTCTAAAACAAAACATTGCATGCATATTCAAATTATTCACCACCTTCGATCAACAATGACATCCATCAAATCCTTTTCCATTGCTCACAATTAAATCGACCATGACATCAATCAATTCTCTTTTCATTAATAAGAACTAAATTGACAATTAGAAGAAGCTTTTGTTTATTTCATTCGCCAATTGCCAATCTGTTTCGTTTTAAATTCGATCAAGAAGGAGTTTTATATTTCAATTTCAATTCGATCAAGAAGTTACAAAATTTATCTGGAAATTTTGAGGTAAGAATTATCTTTCAATTGCAATCTCACTTTTAATTATGTGCAAGCATTGAATTAGGTTCGGATTTGTTCTAATTTGTGATTAAAATTGTTCGAAAATTCTGGTTTGAATAAGATTTGGAATTGTTTTATTTTCTGATTCAAATGGGTTCGAATCTCTTATTCAAAATTAAATTCAAATGAGGTTCATGAAATAACAAGTTCAAAATTATTATTATTATTATTAGAATTTTTATTTTTATTTTTGGCTCAAAAGCGTTTAATGAGCTTCAAATTTTATGGGAGTTTTAAGAATTTATGGGGGTTTTGATTATGGAGCTTCAACTTTTATTCGAATGGGTATATGTTTGTTTGAATTTGAGGGTTTTGGGGTTTTTTTTAATTATGTTTCTCTATTCTGCCTGTGCTTGAGCTTTCTGATCTTAATTATGTTTGTGTTACTTTAATTTTGAATTCTACAAGTGAAGTTAGCAATTGCATGATTTTATTATGTTTCTCTATTCTGGCTGCCTGCTCAAGTTTTCTCACAGTTTCTGGTGGAGCTACAGTTATTGGACCCTCTTCAATAATCTGATCAATTAATACAATGYACAAAATCATTTATACATTTCTTCAAAAACAATGAGACATAACGATTTTCTTTGAAAAAATATACTTTAGACTCGAAGTAACACTAAATTGGTCAAGAAGGTTAAAAGTTTATTGATAGTACACTAGGGACCCACCTTCTGGTGCCGCCTTTATTGGACACTGCAATCACAGCTATGCAAAGCTGCTACATTGCCATATTGATCACAAAGTAACTGTACTTCCAAGTGTCGACTCTGAAGCACATATAACAACTTGTCAAAACAAAGAATTTTGCATATAGTACAAGCTCAAAGATCACGAGTGTCGTGAACTTCTGAGTGCTTTATAATTCATTAAAGAACCAATTTGCAGAATATCTAACCTGTGAAGCCACCTTCATTATAAATATGGGTGAGCCAGGAACTTCGCCCTGCACTTGCTTGAACAATTCCCTTACTTCATCATTATTATGTACCTAAAAATGCATAAATATTGAGTCTTTCTGATATTTTTAAAGGAAAACGATTGAAATCGAAGTAGCATAACAGATTAACAGGTCTCTAGCTAACTAACAAGTTTGAAGCATTTGTCCATCATTTAAGADTAGTAGATAATTATAGACAATTGARTAATTAAAGGATGTTCAAGGATGGAAGCTGTGAAAATGTTGATAAATAAGCAATAGAGATATATATGAAGATGGTGCTTTAATTTCTTGACCTGTTAGCTAGCCATAGCAATACTAAGTTTGATACTTGAATGCTCCAACTCATGAGGTTAGCACGTGCAGTAACTTCTACGATTTTTCTAGGACAATTAGTAAAGAGTTAGGAGATGTGTGAGTACTCAAATTGAAGATCATAAACTCTAATTTCTCTGAAAAATATTGGAAAATTTCTGAAAAATCGGTTTCTGGTAGTTTCGATCACTCGTTTATGGCTGGTCAAAGGAAATCTGCCAATTCTGACGATCCAGTAATCAAGTGCTCAAACATAACAGCAAACGATTTTTCAGAAATCTTTGAATGTTTTTCACAGAAAGTAGACTTGACGAGCTTCAATTTGAGTACTTACATGCCTCCTAACTCTTTACCAATTGTCCTAGAAAAATAGTTGAAGTTGTTGCACCTGCTAGGATTCGAACTGACTAAACAATGAAATAAAACTCTAAAAATCTAAATAAAAATTACACCATACATAAATGACATAAAATCTGGTTGGGTCATAAGAGGGTCTAAAAATCTAAATAAAATTATAATTCAGGTTATAAACCTGCATTGTCAGCATAAAAAAACATGAAATCAAAAATTAAACACTTACTAAAACTAAACTCAATGCATTATACACCTTTGCTCCCCTGTAAATGTAATAATGAAAGGAAGATTAATATTGAAGGCCTTAAAGCTGATGTTAAGCTGACGCCTTTCTTTCTACAATCACTTCAGTCCAATATCAACCGTCGTCATAAGAAGAAAAGGCTTATAACAATCAAGGCTTTATTTTCTCTAAAAAATTCTTTTTATCATTGCTAGTTCATTGATTTTTAGGCTTTAACACCTGTCATGGGTTTTGAAACTTTTGCAACAATATAAACGCTTACACAAATAAGAACAAGACAAAATAAAGATCATACTACTGTCCACTAGTTGTATAGATATATGAGGCTTCCTTTCACCTATTATCAGTTAAACAAAATAGCAGCATTAGCTAATAGTTTTCCAACACAGTATATAGAGCAACAACCACAACACAATATGCCATAATTCGAGCCTCCAAACATATTTTCATATAAGTTATAAACCTAGTCCCCTAAAAATTTGGGGTAGCAAGCAAAATGGCAGGGATGCAATTACAATCAAACTGCAGGGGCAAAAGCGGAAGTTCACTGTTCATTATCAACAGTAATTTTGGATTCCCACTTTTTATATATCCCTGAAACAGAATTGTTGTAGTGTCATCTAATATAAATACAGACACAGAAATATACTTATTGCATGGTTTATTGTGATCAAGTTTTTTGATAGTAACTTCAACGATTTTTTAGGACAATTGGTAAAGCATTAGGAGGTGTGTGAGTACTAAAATTGAAGCTCATAAACTATACATTCTCTGAAAAATATTGTAAAATTTCTGAAAATTCAGTTTCTTGTATTTTCGATCACTCATTTACGGCTGGTCACAGGAAATATGCCAATTCTGACCATCCAGTAATTGAGTGCTCAAAAATAACAGCAAACGATTTTTCAGGAATTTTTTAATATATTTCCCAGAAAGTAGACTTGATGAGCTTCAATTTGAGTACTTACACGCCTCCAAACTCTTTACCAATTATCCTAGAAAAATAGTTGAAGTTACTGCGTCTGCTAGGATCTGAACTGACTAAAGAATGAAATAAAGCTCTAAAATAGCAGCATTAGCTAATAGTTTTCCAACACATTATATAGAGCAACAACCACAACACAATAAGCCATAATTCGAGCCTCCAACCACAACACAAAAAGTTTAGTCACTTAAAATGAATTGAGACTAATAAAATATATTTTCATTCTTATTGGATTATTATAACGTTGCCATGACGTGGAATAGTAGGTTATCCCCTACTTTGACTTGCTTTCCCTCTTATTTTACCTTGACTCACCCTTCTTCCCATTTAATGTCCCTAACTACCACTGCCTCTCTTGAACTCAACCTTCACAACTCACTCCGTAACTGAGAACTCCCACCACCACTACCATAATTCACACTAGCCACCTTAGACCACCACCACCACCTCTAAGCTAGTTCGCTGGCCACCTCGCACCGCTAGTCTTGTTACTCTTGTTTAATATGAGACATGGATTGTTGTGAGCCTGTGACTGTGCGAGTGTTCTTAATTTTTTAACCCAGATGTAAACTCCACAAGCTTAGTTCTATAGTTAAGATTATGACAATCCTAACGAAAACAACCCAATACATCTAAAAAAAATTATTTTGCCTTTTGTTTTGACTTGACTGCATTATTAAATTGAAGCAGCTAAGGAAAATTCAAAGATGCTCATGAAAACAAACAAGTAGTACTCACTACTGAGTTTACCAATATTTTTTAATGAAATTTCAAAACCAATATCATTGATATAACAGTATGACTACACCAATCATCAAGATTTATATTAATGACTAATGAGGCATTGTAAATTGGCATATAGGTGTTATCTAATTATGTCAAATATCATGGCTTTGTTTTACTCCTCTCTTCTATGTGTTTCTTTGTTCTGTTTTGAATTTCATGCTCTATCACCAATGGATTGTCTTACCTCAACTCAATTATTACAAGACACGAAAACATTCGATCAAGAAGTTACAAAAAAAAAATTATGTTTTTAAGGTTGGTTTTTTCAGCCCAAGTAACTCAACTGATAGATATGTTGGTGTTTGGTATAATCACAAGGACGGTACTGATACTAGTATAGCATCAAAGGTTATATGGATAGCCAACAGGGATCATCCACTTTATACCTCTTCCGAGGCACTCAGAATTTCTCTGGTGAATTTCAACATTAAAAGAAAGCAAGCATTACCACTATTATTAGTTCTGAGTTGATTCTGAGTTGGTGTGAGAGAGAAGAGAGAGTAGATGAATCAATTAGGAGGGAAATGGGGAATTGGGAGGTTATGTAGTTCATGACCAGTTCAACCGGTTAATGGTAATTTGGACCAAAAATGGAAGAGGCCACCTAAAGTTCGGATTAAAATTGGAATATCGAAAGGTTGGATTATTTTGGAAGACCCACCAAAGGTGGGATTATATTTGTCATTTTTACTTATTATTATTACTCTGATGCTCTTCTCCCTACATTCACAAATCAAAATACCCCATGTCCATGTTGTTTTAGCTAAAGTTAAGAATAGTAAATGACTTGTTCGATATTTGTTTGTGTTTTGTCATATTTTATTGTTGCTTTAATTTGTAGATTCCAAAGGTTTCAAGTGGCGATGGCAAAGAGTAGACACTTCTCCATTTACATGATGAAGGATGTAATGTTACAAGTTTATTCAAAAATTGATGGATATGGATTGGGAGGGTAATTAAAAATTATTAGTTAGTGTTTTCATTTTATTTATTTTTGGTTAGAACAAGGAATTTGTCAAGTGGAGACAACACTATTTATATTTGTTTGCATAGTTTCTTTGACTTAGCTTGTATAGACGATTTAATTAGAAATACTATTTAGCTTTGGGTTTGCAAAGAACTTTTGTTATTCACATTTGGATTTATTGGATGATGTTAATTAATGGATAATTTATTATTATTGTACTTTAATTTGTGTTCATTAGAATTTAGTTAATGTGATGGGTTTGGAACCCATTCGGTTTTCGTCTTATGTTAGGGCTATGTGTCTTTGGTTATAATTAGTAATTTTTGTTCTTTTAATGTTGATATTAGTTTTTAAAAAATTGCAAATTATGACTCTTTTAAGCGTTCATAATTTAGGCGCATTTACTTACATATGAAATAATTTTTTGGATAAAAAAGCGTCCTTATTTTCAAATAAAAACGTCACAATACTTTGACAATAAAAAGCGTCACAATGCTTTCCACATGGACAATAAAAAGCGTCACAATTTATGTCTCTTTAAAGTGTCACAATATGGAAGTATAATGACTTCAAAAGGCGTGATTATATAGCCACGCTGAAAAAAATGACAACGCTTTCCCAAAGCGTCACAATGCAATATAGTGACGCTTTTTGTTGTCGCAATAAGACAAAAAAAGCGTCACAATTGGCCTGATTTTTTTGTAGTGATACATCATTTACATCACTTCACTAGTAGAAAATACCTCATATGATGCGCCTCAAATGTTACGGTTGTGTAAAAACCGCAGCGTTTAGGGTTATAAGCTGTGATTTTTATAATAACCATAGCATTTAACCCATCCTATATAAAAAAAATGGAGAATAACACTATATGTTGCGATTGTTTGGCCCAACGGCAGCATATAGTGTTATAAAATCACTAGTAGAAAAAAGTCCATATGATGGGATTTTTTCTAAAGGCATATGCCGCGGATTAAACCCCATCATATGGGACTGTGGCATAAGATAAAATTGGCTATATGATGGGCTTATAACCCCATTATATAGTTTTAACTATATGAAGCGTTTATAGAATAAAACCCCATCATATAAGAACTAGTATATGAAGCGGTTTTTCAGAAAACCCCGTCATATAAGTATGAGTATATGAAGGGATTTTGTCTCATATACTTCTTACTATATGATGCAGTTATCAAAAAACCCCATCATATACTATACTTTTTTTATTAAAAAAAATAATTATAATAATATTATAGGTTTATACATATATAACAATGGTAGTAATAATAATAGTAATAGCTACTATAACAATTAATTATAATAGTTATTACTATTACTACTATTGTTTTATATATATATAAACTTATAAAATTATTATAATAAACTTGCTATGACTATTTAATAATAATTATAGACAAAAACAAAATATCAAAATTTTAAAAATGAAAAATCAGATCATAGATTAACCACAACATCTTAAAACATGTACCACGATAATTTTACAGCCAAGCTAGCCAAACAACTTCTATTCATAACAACTACATACTAGATTGGAACTGGGAGAAAGGTAAAAAATAAAAATTGGAAGCTCCTTGAGCATCAACTCCGCTGGTGAAATAATTTTAGGACCATCTTTGAATAAGTCGTTGCATCATACACCAGTTCCATGATTCAACAGCAAAGACCGTAGCAATCAGTTCTGCTGAAGAAGTACAAAGCCTTTAACATCCAACTTCCAGCAACTAGACGGAATCTCATGAATAGAAACCCCCTGCCAACCAGCAAACAATGAAGCAATTCGCTCAGCAATTTCAACTGCCCAAGCTGTGATCCGATCATATAAAAGGAACATATATCAATCCACAAAACATCGATTTAATATTTAATAACATCAAATACTATTTTTTTGGTTTGTAAGTTAAATTTCAAATAATAAGTTTCAAATTCAAGCATGATATTCAGAGTACTAGATATAATTTGATCTATAAAACAAGCTTATTAAGTAAACATCAAGAAAACTCCCAATCCAACGTGTCAAATTTCCAAGTCATTGAACAAAATGCCAAAATAATCTGGAAAGGGATTGGAATTGATCTGGAAAGTACGTAGACTGGAAATGTCAAATGATAAAGGAGCAGAAATATAAATTCTTAAAGATACAATACGTAGAATAGTGAATTAAAATCTGAATCAACTGAGTTACTTACAAACAAACAGCAATTTAAGGCATCTCTATAAGAATAACAACATACCTGACGATCATTTATCAATGCAGTTGACAACCACTTATCATTGTCTCTTTCACAAAAAGAGGAAGCCCATGCTTGTAATCACAGTAAATTTGTTTTGCAAGCAGCAAACAAACAATCAAACAGCAAAGAAAAAAACAAAAAAACCCACCTTCTGTAAAGGTAGATCCTTTATCCTCGAGCAGCAAAGGATATTGAGTTCTATGCAAGTCAAACAACCAAATTTCCAGTTCAGAATTGTAATATTAGCATTTTGTATCATATAAATCAATGGTCATGGCACAGAAAGAATTGGGCTTTTAGAAAAAACTAGAATATGTGTTGAATCAATATCAAAATGGAGGTTCAAGGCATTACTTCTGAAATCATGGGAGAACATAAGCTGACATATTGTAAAAAATGAAAATATAAAACTCGAAAAGTAAAAATGGCTCTTTTTTGTATCATCATTCTATTTTCCATTCCCTTAACTTGATCTTTACAAACACATAAAAGACGCCGATAAACACACCAAGAAAAAAACCAGGAGAATCAACTAATAACAATATAAGAGATTGGAGTAAGCAGATAACAAAACAAGCATAATGGCATGAGTAAGGTCACAAGCTGAACTTACAACTGTGCACCAGATTAACCGATATAAAGTTAATAACAGAAGTGCGTAAGAGCTGAACTATGCATGTAAAGAAGATTTGAGTTGGACGATTTTAAATTTTGATGATGCAGAAATCGTGATGTTTCTGATAAATATTRGCATCGTTCAACTTAATGCACTAAACGACCTTCGAGTGCTTACCTGGTATGATCACTTCTAACAAATACTCACATACAGTCACAKATTCTAGATCAAATCAAAACTTTAATTCAAACAACGCCAATATCAAACCAATGCAATGCCAACCCATCTGCAACTACAATGAGGAGTAGCCTTGCTAAGATATTAAATAAAGAAACATAACAAAACAAGCAATCACTTTAACAAACACATATATTACCAATCACTTTTCAATTCGATTTATAAAACAAATCTTTCAAATAATGATAGCAAATACGAATCACATTAACCAAATAATTTAATTTTACTTTATTAAAAAACAATCAAAACTGAAATTTAACAAAATTATATGAAATTTATAGCCAAACCTGCGAGATAATCGAACAAAGATTCAAACTTGGAGAGGTTGAAGCTTGAAACATCGATTGAAGCGCAAATTGGTCTGGTGCTTTTCGAGTAGCGGCATACAAAAATGGCAACGAGCAATGCGCAGAGCAATGGGAACAAACAACGACGAATGAAGCAAAGTTAGGCCTGAAACGACAAATATAATAATGTTCAAGTGGATTCAACCAGAAACAACAATCGAAAAACAAAATCATTAATAAATAAAAAGATTAAAAACAAATTCAATTGTCAGAATTCGAAAAAAGAAAACCCTAATTTTTTTTAATAAAAAAACAATTGTAAATTGATTTTTAAAAAAAAAACTTAATTGAATTTATGATGATTGACATAGAAAATACTTTAGCTAGATTCTAAAAAAACCCTAAAGAAGAATCAATTGAAATGAAAAGGAAAAAAAAACAAGAGAATTGTGATTCAAGCACATAAATCGATAAAGGATGAAACCAATAAACTTGCCAGTAGCAACGATAGGAAACGCCGACAAGAGAACAAAGACGGCGAGGGAGGAGAGGAGAAGACGGCGTTGCGTGGGCAGCCACAAAACATTAGCGACCCGCGAACGAGTTGTGGCGAAAAGAGAACCATCYAAATCCGAGGAGGAGAAAAGGTGGTGAAGGAAGAGGAGGATATCGAGTGAGCCAGTGTTTATCGAGGAGCGGTGGAGAGCAATGATGGGGAAGAGCAGTGTGCAGCACTGGTAAGAGTGTTTTTCCAATGGAAAAGCAGTGAGAGAGTGTTTGTTAGTGAATAAGAGATGAGAGGAATTAAAGAGGGTTTGTCAAGTAAAGCCGTAAAGGTGAGAATAGGGTTATGTGTCATATGTGTAGAAGGGTCTAATAGAGTGTGTTTTTTGGTAGGAAAAAAATAAAACAAGTATATGATGGGGTTTTAGTAAAACTCTATCATATATTATGATTTTATGATGGGGTTTATAAAAAATCCCATCATATATGTGTTTTTAATTTTTTCATGCATTTTATGAAGCAACTTTTTAAAACTCCATCATATGTGTCGCGTCATATAGGCTTTTTTCTACTAGTGAATAAAAATCGAATTCGGTCCCACCACGTAACACTTAGTGTACGGGCGCCGAGGCGTCATCGGGCCGGATTGGGTCCGGTCCTTTTGCTCCGGGGGGGTACAATTTAAGGGCGGCTCGGTTTGTTTGCTAGAATTGAATTCTTGCCTTTTGCATATTGTGAGTATACCTGGAGTTGTGTGTTTATACTCGAAATGAGTAGAGGAATTCGCCAACGCTCTTCTTTCGGGAAGCTGTCGAACCCGTTTTAAGCCTTACCTATAATTGCATAAAGCAAGGCGAAGGATTCCATGTCTGGTAGTGCACCAAAGGTGTAGATTAGGGGGACAAGGGTAAGGGTGAAGTAGGGCACAACACCCCCCCGCCTCTAGCGGCCTCAACTCAGTTATTGCGAGTTCATTGTTCGAATGACAATAACAAAAAAATACTATGCAAATAGTGTCTAGTTTGTTGTGGCATGTGTTGTTAATTCCGTATTCCAGGAGTCTAATGCCAGTTGTCCATAGTTATCTTATTAGGTGTAAGAACCTGAAATTTGCTGGTCTTTGTTAAACCATATTATGGTTGTGCGACAAGCATGCAGGCACTCGTGCGAGGAATTGAAAATTATGCCTTAAGGTTGATTTTCATTTAAATTGCCAAGTTGTTAGTAGTCAATATTACATGCAAAGTTGCATAGAAAGTCGAATTTCTAAACAAGCATGCAAAAGGGGGTTTAGAATTGACATGTTGGCCTCAAACCTACCTCGCAACACGATGTCGAAGACCAAAGACGTAGCTTCGGATCCTTAGGAACCCTTGTCAAACCTTAGAACCCTTGAAACCTCCTAGATCTAATGCAAAAGAGCGTTTTTTAATGTGTTTGAGAGGGTATTGGAGTGAGAGAGAGCTTGGACGTGAGAGAGAGAGAGAGAGAGAGAGTTTTGCACCGTCCAAAGATTCGTGAAAAGTTTGAGGGAGGGGCCTCTTATTTATAGGCAAGGGCTGAAATCGGTCAAAAAAGGTAAGAACTGGGCGGAATTACACCCTAAACTTGGCGCAATTGCGCCCAGTATTTACTTGATTTTGGCTGATTCGTTTTGCCTTAAATAGTGAGACCGTGATAAAATAAAATCGTGATAAAATACAATAAATATGTGCGTGATTTTATACGATTGAAGCTGATTATATTGCGATTCTCGGGATTTTTGGCTTCCTCGGCACGCTTTTCTCGAGGCAAAATATCCAGGGATGGCCCGCTTTGCTCGGTTTTGCGTTTTTGCTTAAGAAATTCATAAATATTAAAAAAATTAAATCGAACAATTTTGGGAAAAAATGTAAAAATTCCTTGTGAAATTTCATATTTTGTGTTAAAATTTCGTGAATTTTGGAGCTGTTTTGATAATTTAATTTATTATTGCAAAATTAATTTAATTGTGGGAAACTCTAGAAAAAACGCAAAATTGCTTAGAAAAATTTGGAAAAATCCCGAAAAATTCTAAAAAATGTCTAAAAAATAGGTTAAAATTATTTGAAAATTGAAACTTACTTTTTGAGGTGCTAAATGCCTAGAAGAGGTGCTCGGTGTAAGGAAACTTGCCTTTTTTAGGGCTTGTCAAGGTCTTAACTATTGAGGTCCCTAGTGTTTTGAGTGATGACAAACAGTTGCAAGGACAGCTACATTGGTCTGAACAGCTGAGATACTGTTTTTGGTCACTTAGCTTGAAAGATAGTGACATGTATGCTAACAAGTTATATTCTGCAAATTTCTATATGTGTTTGGCATACAGGAATTCCAACTATTGAAGCAGAAAGTCCTTCGAGGAAGACTTGAGAAGATGAAGCTTATAATGAAGATCAAGGAAGCTTCCAGAAGTTGAATAACAAGAAAGATTAGTTCTAGGATTAGAAATAAGTCTTCTTGTTGTATAAGTGCATAAATGTGTTTGTTGAGTGCTTGTATTATTGGTAGATGGCATTGGGCTTTAAACTTTCTCTCTTAGAGTTGAAGGCTACTAAACCAGATGGTTGATTGATTTTGACCCTACCAGTTGGGAGAACAGTTGTACTGTTCTCACAACACGGATCATCTTGTCGAGCAAGAAAAGACTTTTGGAAAGTTTTCTTAAAAACGATTTTTTGGAAAGCTTTTCTTAAAATGATTTTATGAAAACTTCAAGATGATCTGGTGGGAATATATGTTTGGATATATGGTAATTACTTGAGTTGCAATTAAAGTAACATAAGATATTATATCATCTTGTATGGAGTAATATCTTATGGGACTTTCATAAAATATAGGGAATTGATATATCTTTATTTATCTCCTATATTCTAGGGTTGCAACATAAGTAATTACTAAGACTTTGGCTATAAATATCCATGCATATAGACTCACAAAATCACTTCTCTCCACGGTTTTCAAAGAGTTGTTATTGAGAGAAAAAGAGAAAGAAAAAGCCTTAAGCCTAAGATCAAGCAAGCATTGTTCATACACAAGAGTGCACACATATTGAGCAATTTTCATATACTCTTTTAAACTCATAAAATGAGTAATTTAAAGAGATTGCATTGTATTGAATCACCAGCGAGGGGTTAGTGGTGTGGTAGCAATTGTGAGTTCAGTTGCGAGAGCTTGTGAGTTCAAGTGTGGGGTGACATTGTGTGTGTGAGTGTGGGGTGACATTGTGTGTGTGAGTTCACATACATTGTGAGTGAGGGATGATTTGATTATTTCGGAGTAGAATTCTTAAAAGTAACTAGAGTAGGGGGACGTAGCTCAAAGTTGGGTGAACCTCGTTAAATTTGGTGTGCCTTTATTTTCGTTGCTCGCTATTGTTCTACGTACTGTTCAACACTTATTCTGCTGCGAGACCAATCTAACTGGTCTACTTAACCAGAACAGTCCAAAGTCGAAAATTTTTAATATCCACTCAATTCACCCCCCTCTTGAGTACCTTTGGGAAACCTTCAATTGGTATCAGAGCCTAAGCTTCTTGTACAGGTAACACCTAGAGAAGTTGATCATGAGTATTCAGGAGATGCAAGCAATTGGATACGACATCAAAACACCCAAGTTCAATGGAAAGAATTATGACTGGTGGAAGAACAAAATGTAGAACATCATCATGGGGATTGACTATGAATCCTGGATGATAGTGAAGAACGGTCCAGACGTGGTCAAGCAGATTGACTTATCAGGTGTGGTTCATGTTAAGAAAGAAAGCGAATACATAAGCACAGATTACAAGACACTAGAGAAGAATACTAAAGCCATGTCCATCCTATAACAAGCCATTGCAGAGAACGAGACCAACAGAATCTCAGCATGTCAGTCAGCCAAAGAGATCTGGGATACCTTAGAACTTGAATATGAGGGTACCAGCTAGGTAAAACGTTTAAAGATTGATTTACTTATGTCAAAGTATGAAGCTTTCAATATGAACAAAAACGAGAATATAAATGATTACTTTGGACACTTCATGACTATAGGAAATGATCTAAAATCACTTGGTAAGAACTTTACTGACGAGGACCTGATAAGGAAGATGCTTAGAAGCCTTACAGGTGCTTGGACGGCAAAGGTGACTGTAGTGTATGAGACAAAAGATTTAACTGTTCTCACACTAGAACAGTTGATCGGTTCTCTCATGACACATGAGATGTTGGTTAATGCTAAAACAGAAAGGGAACCAATAAAGGGCATTGCACTGAAGCAAACAATTGATGAAGATGAAGAAGATGACATTGCCATGATGGCCAAACGCTTCGAGAAACACTTCAAAAACCAGAGGAAATTTATGAAGGGTAAGAATTCTAGTAACACTAACTCTTCTAACGTAGGTTGTTTCAAGTGTGGAGAAGTTGGAAATCTCATAAAAAATTGTCCCAAGTAGAAGGATGGGCAAAGCATGAAGAACGAAAAGCAAGCGTTCAAAAAAGCCATGGTTGCGTCTGTGTGGGGCAACTCTGAGTTTGATTCAGACTAGGAGGAAGACTCATCAGAAGGCAAAGTTCGTATGACTGTGTTCCTTGTACAGTTTCCCAAACCAGTTCAGGAGAACAGTAGTAAGAAAAGATGTCTCATGGCTAAATCAAGAGAACCCAGTTCACAACAGGTAGCTATRTCTAAAATTCGTGAAGATATGTATAGTTATGATAAAGATAATATGCTTGAATGTTTCGAAAATGTGCTCGGCTTTAAGTACTGCTTATAAAGAAGGTAAAAAGAACCTTAAGAAGAAAATAGAAGAATGTCAAATTGCTAGTCCTAGTTGTGATCACTTACAAGATGTTTGCATGCAATTAAAAGATGAAAAAGCTGAATTAGAGGTAGCACTAGACCAGTGTAAAGTTGAATTGGAAGCAGTTAAGTCACCACTTCATCAAAATGATTTTTCCGATGATAAAGGTGGTGGTTTAACTGGTCCTCTAGTTGTTTTAAGTCAAAATCGAGAGGATCCATTCAACTTTGCTGAAGCCAGAGAAATGGCAAAGAATCTAAGTAAACCTGACCTATTGCAAGCTTTCAACTTGTTATTAGATGATGTTCAGGAATTGAATAGTGAATTTGTCAAGACCAAAGTTGTACTTCTTACTGTTCCCCCTACTCATCCTAATCCAGAAAGTAGTCAAAGGATTGATGAGTATGAAGGACGAATATGTGATCTAGTTTATGAAATTCATGAGTTAAAGAAGGGTAAGCAGGACAGTTCTGTTAATGTGAACAATGAGTCTGTAGTTTTAAGTCTTAAAATGGATTTCGAAAAATTGAAAATTGCTTTCAAATCTATGGATGAACGAAATGTGCTTTTATTGAAAATGCTTGAAACCAGAGACAAAGAGCTTAAAAAGAGTCAAAATCATGTTGACAAACTACTGACTGCATGTAGTAATCTAGATCATATAGTGTCTGTTCAGGGAAACAGTAGTCGTACTGGTCTAGGGTATAATGCTAGGAGGAATAGTTCCAAGTGGTGACCTAGAGACACTACATGGGTTCAGGAATACAAGAAAGGTAAGTATGTGTCTGCCAAAGATATGCATGTGTGTAATTTTTGTGGTAAGGGTGGACACAAAATTGATGAATGTATTCACATGAAGAGAAGCAAGAGCAAGAACAATAAACATGTTAAGATGGCATTGGTAAGAAAAGATAGAAAGTATACCAGTGGTGATGAATTAGGGCCCAATCTAGCTAGATTGGGTTTGAAAACCTAACGTTTGATTTGCTTTTGTAGGCTAAAGTGAGAGGAGATACCTATTGGTATTTAGACAGTGGCTATTCAAGACACATGTTAGGACATAAAGAACAGTTTCTCTCACTTGCAGCCTATGATGGGGGAAGAGTCACACTTGGAGACAACAGTAAGGGTACTATTGTTGGCCTAGGTAAGGTTGGTAAGCCTCTTTCCCAAGCTATTGATGATGTATATTATGTTAAGGGCTTGAAGCATAATCTCTTGAGCATATCTCAACTGTGTAACAAAGGCAATAGAGTCGAGTTTCAAGTTGATCTTTGTCACATAGTTAACACTCAAATAGGTGAACTAGTCTGCCAAGGAACCAGGTTTGATGATGTTTACATCACATACTTGGATCAAATCCCCAAGGACAAGTCCATTTGTTTGAGTGCAGTCGCTGAAAAGAATCAGTCGATATAGCATAAAAGATTTGGGCATGCTAGTCTTACACTTCTGAACAAACTCAAAACCCATGACTTAGTGGTTGGGTTGCTAGACATTAAGTATGTGGTGCATAGAGTATGTTCAAAGTGTGCCAAAGGAAAGCATGTCAAATCATCTTTTAAGCCAAAGAGAGAGATCAGTATAAGCAGACCACTTGAACTGATCCACATAGATTTGTGTGGTCCTATGCGCGTGCAGAGCAGGAGCGGACACAAGTATGTATGTGTTATAGTTGATGACTATTCCAGGTACACTTGGACTCTATTCTTYTCTTCCAAAYATGAGACCTTTGAGGAGTTCGAGGTGTTAGTAAAACAGTTGCAGAACCAATTGAACTGTTCACTGGTTGCAGTAAGATCTGATCATGGTACTGAATTTGAGAATGAAAGTTTTACTAACTACTGCAGGGACAACGGTATAAATCAACACTTTTCAGCTCCAAGAACTCCATAATAGAATGGAGTGGCAGAAAGGAAGAACAGAACCTTAGAGGAGATGGCCAGAACAGTGCTCATTGAAAGTGGTCTCTCTAAGAGTTTCTGAGAGGAAGCAATAAGTACAGCATGTTACATTCTAGACAGAGCACTGCTTCGTCCCATTCTGAAGAAGACACCTTATGAACTCCTAAGGGGAAGAAAACCCAACATTGCACACTTGAGGATATTTGGTTGTAAGTGTTATGTTCTTAAAAATGGGAAGGAACAATTGGATAAGTTCGACCCTAGGAGTGATGAGGGAGTCTTTCTTGGATACTCCACACAGAGTAAGACATACATGGTCTTTAACAAGAGGACCTTGTGTATAGAGGAGAGTGTCCATGTGATTTTTGATGAATATAACATGTTCACTGAGATTCCACAGGTTACAGATGATGATACTGTAAGCTTCTTGGAATTCACTGGAGAATAGTTCACTAGTCAAGATGATTCACAAGTAAGAGAACCATACTCACCTACTAGTCCACGACCAACTGGTGATGGAGAGTCTAGTAATGCATTTGAAGATGAAGTTGCAGAGGAAAATCCACATGAAGATGGTGAACAGGTGAATGACTCGGGGGGAACTATCAATGAACAGGTTGACCCCACTGAGAATCAGGTAGTAGACCCATAGCAGAACACTTTGCATACTGTTTCCTCTGAAAATCAATAGAATGCATCAGCTGAGGGGGAACATATGCCTAGTGGTAATGCTGGAGAGAATGCACAATTGAATACAGGTTTTAAAATTTATAAATATCAGGCCTCCCATCCTACTGATTTGATTTTGAATGTTATTTATAAGGGTATTCAAACTAGGAGGCCTGTTTATTAAAACTTTTGTGCATTCTACTCATTTTTGTCTAGTGTAGAACCAACAGACTATAAAATGGCATCGTCTGATCCTGATTGGGTTTTGACTATGCAAGATTTGTTAAACCAGTTCCAAAGGAACAATGTTTGGCATCTTGAGCCTAGACCAGAAGGTAGAATAGTAATAGGTACTCGATGGGTCTTCAGAAACAAATTGGATGACCTAGGTACAATAGTCCGAAATAAAGCTACGCTTGTTGTGCAAGGTTACAATCAGCAAGAGGGTATTGCTTATGATGAGACCTTTGCACCAGTTGTAAGACTTCAAGCCATAAGAATATTGATTGCTTTTACTGCTCACAAGAATTTCAAATTGTTTCACATGGATGTCAAGACAACCTTTTTGAATGGCTACTTGAATGAAGAAGTGTTTGTAGAGCAGCCTCCAGGCTTCGAGGATGCGCTGTTCCCCAACCATGTGTATAAGTTGGACAAGAATTTGTATTGTCTTAAGCAAGCTCCTTGGGCTTGGTATGAAAGATTGTTAAACTTTCTGATGGAGAATGGTTACAACAGGGGAATAGTGGACAAGACCTTATTTAACAAAACAAGGGGCACTGACTTACTTATTGTACAGATTTATGTTGATGATATATTGTTTGGTGCAACTATCAGATGCTATGTAATGAGTTTCCTGATCTTATGCAGAGTGAATTCGAGATGAGCATGATGGGAGAACTAGGGTTCTTCCTAGGACTGCAGATCAAGAAAACAGATGAAGGGATAATGATCCACTAGCAGAAGTACTAGAAAGACCTACCGAATAAGTATGGAATGCAGAATATTAAGGCATATGACACACCTGTTCCCAACTCTACTAAGCTGGATGCAGATGAAAGGGGAACAGCTGTGGATGCCACACTATTCAGAGGTATGATTGTGTGGATACCTACATTTGTCCCTAGCCCAAAACGGCCAATGATAAGACACCCCTCGCAACGCACAAGTGAAATCGAGAGAGCTAGGACCTTGACAGACCCTAAAAAGGCAGATTCCCGTGCACCGGACACCTATTCCAGGTATTTAGCACCTAAAAAAATATTTTTTAAATTTTCAAATAATTTTAACTTATTTTAAACTTTTTTCTAGAATTTTTTCTGAATTTTTCTATGTATTTTTGGCATTTTTTGGAATTTTCAGCAATTTAATTAAATTTGCAAGCATTAATTTAATTATTAAAACAATTCCAAAATTCAAGAAATTTTAGCAAAACACCCTATTTTTCGCAAGGAATTTTTACATATTTTTTCCATAATTTTCCGAATTATGGTTTAATATTTATGAATTCCTTAAGCAAAAACGCATGCAGAACCGAGCAAAGCGGGCCATCCCGGGATTTTCGCCTCGAGACACGCGTTCTGAGGGAGTCGAAAATCCCGAGCATCGTGGTAATATCAGCCATAATTGCAATAATATCAACTATGATCATATAAAATTGCGTATATATTTTATACGATTATATTACGATATTATTTCATTAAAATCTCGCTATTCGAGGTAAAACAATCTCGAATATCGCAATAATATCCGATGCAATCGCAATATATTTCATTATTTCACGTACGATTATATTACGATATTTATACAATCGCAATCACGCTATTCGAGGCAAGCAAAATTGGCCAAAATCGAGGTCGATACTGGGGGCAATTACGCCTAGTTTTGGGCGTAATTACGGCTAGTTTTGGGCGTAATTGCTCCCAAAACTTCCTATTTTGGCCGATTTCGACCCTTGCCTATAAATAGGGAACACTTCTATTCATATGGAGGACTTTTGACTTTTGGACGTGCATTCTCTCACTCTCTCTCAAACACATAAAAGACTATTCAAAGGCTCTTTTGCAATAGATCTAAGAGGTTTTCAAGGGTTATAAGGTTCGACAAGGGTTCCTGAGGGTCCAAGGCAGCGTTCTTGGTCTTCGACATCGTGTTGCGAGGTGTAGGTTTGAGGCCAACGTCTAAATTCTAAACCCCCTTTTGCATGCTTGTTTAGAAATTTTACTTTATATGTAATTTGCATGTAGTATTAATTAACAAATGATTTGGCAATTCAAATTAAAAGCAACCTTAAGGCATAACTTTAAATTCCTCGCACGAGTGCTTGCATGCTTGTCTCACACATATAATATGCTTTAACAAAGACCTGCAAATTTCTTGTTTCACGCCTAATAAGATAACTATGGACAACCGGCATTAGGCTCCTGGAATACGGAATTTATAACACATGCCATAACAAACTAGACACTATTTGCATAGTATTCTGTTAAAAAACCCGCCTAGTAATTTTGCATGCTTACAGTTTAATACGGAAAACTGTTTGTTGTTGTCTTTCGGACAATGAACTCGCAATAACTGAGTAGAGCCCGCTAGAMGSGGGGGGGGGGGGGGGGTGCACTACTTCACCCTTATCCTTGTCCCCTAATCCAGACCTTTGGTGCACTACCAGACGTGGAGTCCTTTGCCTTGCTTTATGTAATTATAGGCAAGGCTTAAAACAGGTTCTGCAGCTTCCCAAAAGAAGTGCGGTGGCTACTTCCTCTACTCATTTCGAGTATAAACACACAACTCTAGGCATACTCACAATATGCAAAAAGAAAGAATTCAATTCTAGCAAACAAACTGAGCCGCCCTTAAATTGTACCCCTTGGAGCAGAGGGATCAGACCTAGTCCAGCCCGGTGACGCCGGCGCCCGTACAGTATAGCTCACTTTTGTACCTCACTACTAGCAGTCTTGATATCATGTTCTCTGTGTGGTTGTGTGCTCGATTTCAAAGCAACCCGAAGGAGTCACATCTGAAAGTAGTGAGATGAAATTTCAGGTACTTGGTAGGAATAGTTGATCTGCGTTTGTGGTACCCCAAAGGTAGTGCAGTTGAACTGGTCGGGTACACAGATGCTGACTATGCAGGATTTCCCGTTGATAGGATAAGCACATCAGGTATGTCACACTTCTTGGGATCATGTCTGATCTCTTGGGGTTCAAAGAAGCAAAACACAATTGCTTTGTCCACAACTAAGCTGAAAACATAACTGTTGCAGCTTGTTTTTCTCAGTTCTTATGGATAAAGAGTCAGTTGAAAGGCTTTGGTGTATTATTAGATTGTGTTCCTATACTTTGTGATAATACAAGTAATATTAACATTTCTAAGAATCATGTGCAGCACTCCAAGACAAAGCATATTGAGATCAAACACCACTTCCTTAGGGATAATGTTGAAAAAGGTAATGTGGAGATGCTGTTTTGTAAGATTTAAGATCAGCTTGTTGATATCTTCACAAAACAATTGTGTAGAGAGTCTTTTTGTAGGTTAAGAGTCTTGTTAGGTTTAGTTAGATTTAGGTGAAAGGCTTCTTTTTGTTAACCCCCAATGATTGGCTAGATTAGTGTTCATAGATGTATATATTCCACATAATTTTGTTGATACTATTTGTACCATTATGATGCATGGGATGGTGAAGTGAACTAAGTTGCCCAGAATAGGTAAACTGTTTAGGGTGATAGGACAGTACAAAAGAACAACAGATGGCCACATATATGTTCTTACCAAATACTCATGGTTTTGGAAAGAATTAATTGAATATCTTTAACTACTGCCAGTTGGGATATTTATAAAATTCACTCTTTGTATTTTTGGCAAAAATCAGCTTAGTGGGTCTAACCCACCATCACGCGCCACTTCATGTTTGGTAAGTTAAGACATTTATGGGAAGTTACTTCCCTTCACTTTCACTTCCATAACTCAAACTGCCAACTCTCTCTCTCTCCTTGTTTTCGTTACTTTCACTATATATTCCCTTTTGTTTTTCTATTTTTGATCATCACAATTAAAAGTCATCTCTTGGAAAACTCTGTTTCACTCAAGAAGCATCACCTCGATTTGCGTGGAAGCTTTTGATCAAAGAAAATTCTGAACATGGGGAAGAAAGCCGCTACTGGTCAGGGAAAGGGGAAAGGGGAAAGGGAAGAAGGCTAAGTCTTCACAATCCGAGGCGGTTGTGGCCATTGAGCATTCAGAAACAATCATCGACACCACAAAAACCACTCGACTAAGAAAGTTGTTATGTCTGGTTGTGGTTGTGAAGAAGGTTATTGGGATAAACCTGCATTGACTGAGGTGAAACAAGTTTTAGAATTTCAGGGCTAGATAAATCATATTAGGATTGTCATGAAGGCTTATGTGGATCCTGTTAAAGAATTTTATGCAAACCTGTTTCAATATTCTAATATGAGTTTAGTTAGTAATGTCTATGGAAAAGATGTGCGTGTGTTTGTTTCGTCATTAGCTAAGTTTTTGAATGTGCCTAGGGATGGTTATGCTGGATATAGTGAAGATGGTTGGCCTACTGTTGCTGGTGTAGGTCATGATGAAATCATGAAGATTCTGTTTGGGAAGGTTGTTAGGACTAGGGAAGGGTTTAAAACCACTAGTCTTAGGGAACTTTTAATGAAAATCTTGCATTCAATCTATCAAAAAGTGTTGATCCCAAAGTCACAGGGTAGAGCGTTAGTTAGGATCATGGACATGGTTTTAATTTACCTAATGATGTAGACTGTGAAAATAAATTTCCCTGCCATGATAACTGAACTTTAAGATTGCTCCTTCTCACTCTCTAGCCTATGGAACTCTTATCTCTGGAATCTTGATGAAGGAAGGTCACACTCTAAGTGGTGACACCATCCCTGCACAAAAATTCTCCTTGAAGATTTTACGCCAAAAGGGATTTGACATTAAGGGTGACAAGATGTGCAATGTTGGAGACTCACCAGTAAAGAAGGAACCTGCTCCAAAGAGAAGAAAAGTAGAGGAGACCAGTACATCTACTGATCTCACTCTACAATTTGAGAAAATTGAGAAGCAGGATAAGACATTGGAGATGCTGGTGACTATGGTGCATGGCTTGACCACTTCTTTCACTAAGAGGCAAGGGAGTTTGGAAGAAAAATTGAATGAGACCAGAAATTGGGTTGCTAAGATAAAGGCTGAGGGAACCGTAAGACAGGTAGTCATTGGTACTGGCAGAAGGTGGAGACCACTCCTACTGTTTCTACTGTTGCTGGACAAACATCTACTGCTGCTACTGGTCAGGTTTCTATTGCTAAGGGATCAGTTGCAAAGCAGTCTGAGGATGACGAAGAGATTGACCTCGAGGAATCCACCCACTCTTTTGCAGATGGAAGTCAAGATGAGGAAGAAAATGATAATGATGAGGAACCTGAAAAAGTCGGCCCAGGCCAAGAAAAAGTCGGCCCAGGGCAAGGCAAACAGGAGATGCGGCAACGCTAGTGACCCCGCCCCTCCATCGCACTGTCAGGGATCCATCTCAACTATTCATTGAGCTAAGCAATTGGTTTGTTTAATCTTTCATTTAAGTATTGTAAATACTCATTCGTTAAAATCTTTTTATATTATCTAACATATGAAACAATTTTTTGTGTTGGTTAAGGAGGTGAAAGAAGGGAAGAGGCCTAATGCTGCATAACTCTACCTTGACACTCACTTCAAGAAGCAACCAGGCAAGGAACCGCAACCGGTTAGCAAAAAGGCCAAAGAATTGATGGTAACGCTTTCTTCTTTTTCTACTTCATATTTGACGTTTAGGGCGGAATTCCAGATTATAAGTCGATGAGTACGAATAGGATTGCTTTTATATGATTTGAATTTGATGTTTATGGCGAAATTCTGTCTAAAAAGCCGATGACTACGAATAGGATTGCTTTACTAGTGGAAAAATCGCTATTTGTAAGGCCCTATTTGTAACGGACAATGATAATGTTTGTTACAAAAAGTGTATTTGTAACGGACATAGCTAAATGTTTGTTACAAATAATATTACTAGTAATGGACATAACTAGCATTCGTTATCCCGGTCTTTTGATCTTAACTGGATCCAACCCGTTATCACAGAGGCCGATAATTAATCGTTACGGCCCCTATTACTGATGAAGAAATTAAATCTGCTTTTTTTGACATGTGTCCATATAAAGCTCCTAGCTCAGACGGATACGGCCATAAATTTTTCCAATCATATTGGCATATCATTAACATTGATTTGACCAAAGCCATAAAAGGGTTTTTCATTCATGGTCATATGTTACGCCAGCTAAACCAAACAATCATCACTTTGATCCCAAAGATCGGGCAACTTTCTAGGGCATCCCATTATCGACCAATTAGCCTATGCACAACGGTCTATAAGGCTATTTCAAAAGTTCTTGTTAAACGACTAACCCCTTTCCTCAGTAATATCATTGGTCCCTTCCAAAGCGCCTTTGCTCCGGATCGAGCTATACAAGATAATATCTTACTCGTCCATGAGGTTTTGAATCTATTTAATAAGCCAAAAAATCAGACTGGTTGGCTCGCCCTTAAATTAGATATGGAAAAAGCTTATGATCGTCTAGAATGGGACTTCCTTTGGGCTACTTTGATCACCTTTGGCTTCAATAATACCTGGATCCATTGGATCAAATCGACAATCACTACAGTTACCTATTCACCATCTATTAATAGCTCTACTAGTACTATTCTCATCCACCCTTCTCGAGGTCTACGCCAAGATGATCCCCTTTCTCCTACTCTGTTTATTATACATATGGAAGTTCTTTCCTGTAGTCTACTTCGCGCTTCGCAACACCCAAAATTAGGTATTGGAGTTAAGATCTGTCCTTCTACACCCCCCCTGCCGAGCCTCCTATTTGCAGATGACAGCCTTTTATTTTGCAAAGCTACCTCGACATCAGTCACTCATTTATTCTCTCCTCTAGATGTGTATAAGAGACAGGTACTATTCTCATCCACCCTTCTCGAGGTCTACGCCAAGATGATCCCCTTTCTCCTACTCTGTTTATTATACATATGGAAGTTCTTTCCTGTAGTCTACTTCGCGCTTCGCAACACCCAAAATTAGGTATTGGAGTTAAGATCTGTCCTTCTACACCCCCCCTGCCGAGCCTCCTATTTGCAGATGACAGCCTTTTATTTTGCAAAGCTACCTCGACATCAGTCACTCATTTATTCTCTCCTCTCTTACTACACTGTCGGGCCAATTGGTTAATTTTCATAAATCTTCTATCATCTTCTCCAAATTGGTCCCTAATTCTACTAAACGACGCCTAGTTGGAACATTTAACATGATCCCGAAGGCTTTTTTGGGTCGCTATCTGGGAGTTTTCTTTGATAGGAGAAAATTTAATAAGGATTCTTTTCGTTTCCTTATCAAAAATACAGACAAACATTTAAATAACTGGAACACAAAATTTATCTCAAAAGCAAGAAAAACAGTCTTAATCCAAAGTCAACTTTCAGCACTACCATCTTATGCTATGACCACTACTAAGCTTCCAGTTACGACTTGTCAACAACTTGATTCTATCAATCGTAATTTCTTTTGGAAACAGAACCCAAACAAGAATGATCTCCGTTAATTTCATGGAACACTGTCTGTATGCCGAAATCACGAGTTGGTATGGGTATTTGAAAGACAGCTGCGGTTAATATGACATTCCTCTGTAAATTAGGATGGAAGTCCTCTCTGATCAAGGTAACCCGTGGGTATAGTCAGTCCACTATAAATACCTCCACACCAAAACCTTTTTTGAATACAAAACCCAACCTGGCGATTCCGTCATTTGGAAACACGTATGCAGCATCTATCAGACCATTACTTTTGAAAGGTATTCATTGGAAACTAGGTTCTGGTACAAATATTTTATTTTGGCTTGACAATTGAGTTTTTTCTTCTAACCTACTGCTTACCCTAAATATTGACCCGTCGTTAGTCGATAACCTTGATCTCACCGTTGATCAGTGTATTCTCCCGGACAATTCTTGGAACATCTCCTTTCTTTCTACACTAGTTCAGCGCATATTATTCCTCATATTATGGGATCCCTATCCCCTCTACCCCTATGTTAGATGAACCTTGCTGGGGATTTTCCAAATCGGGTAAATTTACAATTAAATCTGCGACTTGGATAACCCATGCATTAGATGACCCCCCCCCCCCCTCTAATTAGGCATTTAAGTGGCCTTGGAAACTTCCTATTGTCCCAAATCTCCAACTTTTCCTTTGGCAATTGTTGCACCATAGTATACCTACTCGAGATATTCTCTCACTTCGAAACCTTGTTGTTCCCCTTGTCTGCCCCCTTTGTCTAGAGGCACCAGAATCCCATAATCATTTGTTCCTTCATTGTCCTTCAGTTCGCCTTCTTTGGTCAAATCCTAAGGTCCTTCAGTGGTTTGGTTGTTTACCAACAATTGTTGGCCTCATTCCCACTATTCGTACTCTCCATCTAAACTCTACTACTCGTCTAGCTAAATTTATCTATCTTCTATGGAGTATTTTGAAATCTCGAAACGCCACCATCTTTCAAGTAGCTACTTTCTACCCGGTAGCGACTTTCTTTCGCGCCTATACGTCTTTTTTCGTATGGTCTACTCGGCTTTCTATTGATAATCCCTCTGATTCTCCCCCTTACCCCCTCTATGTCGTTCAATTCAAGTTTCCTGGGTCCCCCCACTCCCTAATACTATTAAACTAAATTTTGATGGTTCCCTCCAACAACATAAGGCCACAGGTGGTGTCCTCCTTAGAGACCATCTTGGCTCTGTTCTTGTAGCCCGATCTTACTCGTTCTGGAATACTTCTTCTTTAATAGCAGAGGCCATGGCCCTTCATAATGGTCTCCTTCTCGCTACAAATTATGGTATTCGCAACCTTATTGTTGAAGGTGACAACCTTACTTTGATTAATATATTACGAGGTACCTTTGCCGCCCCCTGGGTTATCCATACTTTGATTGAAGATATTAATAACCTTCTGCTCTCTTTTGACGCTCATTCCTGTCAGCACATCTATCGTGAAGGCAACCGTTGTTGCCCCCACTCACCAAATATCACTCCATTTATGGATGCAAAATTTTCCTTCTTGAACTTTGATAAGCTAGGACACAGTCTTGAGAGAATACTGTCCTAGCCCTTTTACCTCGTCTACCTTACTATAAAAAAGGGATATTCTATATGGTAGACCCATGTTTCGTTTTTTCTACATGGTAAGCTTTTACAAAAAACAATGTACATGGTAGACCTGAACTTTTACTTATTTGGTTATGATAGACTTTTTCATCTTAAATTAAATAAAAAATGTTAGTTAGGGGCACAATTGCTATTTGTTTATGTTAACCAAGGCTTGCTATGATTACTTTATGTCAATCCAGGTAACATTTTTCATCTTTTGAGCGAAATTTCTTATATTTTAAGTGAAATCTTACCTVAGGGATGAATTAGTGCTAAACATGAGAAATTGCAATCAAAACATGATAAATCTTATCTTGGTTAACATAACTAACTATAGCAAATGTGGGTTAACATAAACTAACAACAGTTAATCCCCTAACTAAAGATATTTATAAAACTTAAGACGGAAAAGTCTATAATAAACAAATAATTAAAAGTTCAGGTCTACTATGTACATTGTTTTTTGTAAAAGCTTACTATGTTGAAAAAAGAAAAACAAGGGTGTACCATATAGAATTTCCGAAAAAAAATAGCATTCGTTACAAATAATAAATTGTTCGTTACAAATATCTGTAGGTCAAGAATATAATGTATATATTTGTAACGGACTTTAGTAAGACTGTTATAACTACTTGGTAATATTCTTTGTAACCTACTCCGTATAATTTTTATGTTGTTCCAACTAATAAAACTAAAACCCAAGCCTCACCTTTACAAATTAAAAATAAAAAAAAATTCGCCATTAAATTTTAAGGGCAAAATCAAAACCATTCACGGTGGTTCTCTTCTCGCCACCACTCACTTGCAGGTCATTGCTACTAGGGGTGTGCAAAACCGGAAACCGGAATTTTTCCGATCCGAATTTCCGGATATCCGAATTTTCGGAAACCAAATTTTACATTCCGAATCCGATCCGAATTATTCGGATTTCCGAATTTCCGGATATCCGAATTTTCAGGATCGGAAACCCGGATTTCCGATTCCGAATTATATTAATTATACACTACTGATTATATACAGCTGTAGACACCTGAAAATGTGTCTCCCCAAATGAGTAATCCGTGATGAAACATACCGCGTCTCGCGTTTGTTTCGAATCAGGAAAAGATTCTTCAATTCACAAAAGTTGGAAATACGCGAGGTCGTACTCGGAAATATTGAGCAAAGGTCAAAGGCAAGGCAAAAATTTTCTAACGGTTTTTTTCAAAGGTTTTCAAAAGGTTTCAAAGGCGATTCTCATGCTTTTGATGTTCATCATGTCCGTCACATTTTTCTGAATCCGCCAGTATTTTTAAATTTTTTCTGATTTTTCTATGATTTTCTATGAATTTTGCAATGTTTAAATACGCAGAATACGCAGAAAATACATGAATAATTAGGAAAATACTCCGGAAATACGTGGAACCTTCTAGAACATTCTAGAACTCCTTGCTTGGAGAGCAAGGGTGCTAGGTGCGTTGAATCAAGGGAAATCACGAATAAAATCGGAGGAAATCGAAATATTTCGAGGTTTTGGAAAGAATATACGAATCGTTGAGCGTATATACGCAGAGGCTGAGCGTATATACGCTCACCAGGAGCGTATATACGCTCCTCAAGCTGCGTATATACGCTCAACTCATTGCCAAACGTTTATGGAAAGCAAGAGCGTATATACGCTCAGGATGAGCGTATATACGCTCCTCATGAGCGTATATACGCTCATCCTGAGCGTATATACGCAGGGTTTCTTGCTTCGTTTTTGCCTCGTGCCTATAAATACGCTCTTGCCTTGCTCAGTCCGACACCTCGACTTCTTGACCTCGACTCTCTCACACCTTCACTCTCTCACGCTTCACACTTTCACACACTCATATGCTTCCTACGCATACTCTCTCTCTCTCTCTCTAAAACACTCAAAAACACATTATACATTCGTTTTAGTTCAAAGCATCGATTCTCTTTCGAATCAACAAGCGATAACAAAGGTTGAATTCTGAGATTACTCACCAATATCTCTCTCCACTTTCTTTAATTTGACTAACCATTGTTATGAGTTTTAATGTAATTAAAACAATGTAGAAACTCACTTTAAATTGTTTCATGTAAATATGTTAGGGTTTTCACAATGTTTGCAAGGTTTTCATTGTTTTGGTTTTCATTTCATCATTATTATTCATTGTCAATACTAACAATTCTTATTCTTGTATAGCAATTGAAGGCGAAAGATCCATTGCGCTTGCGTTTATCAGGACTACAATTATTCTCCTTTGTTTCATGTAGCGATTCAAGGCAAAGGATTCGTTTCATTGCGTTTTACAAACTAACTTTGTTTTCTTTGCAAATTTAGGGTAAGAAGAGTTTGCATATACTTCGAAGTTTATGCACTTCATATTATTGCATATTATCATTGTTGTATAACTTTGTATATATTTGCTAACAAAGACCGGAATATGTGAATCACTTTAAATCAGATTAACTATGGACACCTGTTTAGGCACCGTTTTTAACATGATTAATACAAAGTGGTCACAATTTCTAGGTTAGGTAGTCTCTTGTGCATAATAGAAACATACTCACTTAGTAATTTTTAGGGCTAGGCGTTTCTAAGTGCTAAAAAATGTAAGTTGTGTGCATCCAATAAATCGTGTTTAATGGAATTACAATGAGACCGAGTAGAGGCCGCTACATGCGGGCGAATTGGGTTACAGATCTGATTCGTACCATGTCCCCGAACCCACGACTGTTACTTGATTGACGTGGGGCCATTGTTTTGGCACCAACGTCGGGCGTCCGGAATAACCTTTCTAGGCACGGTGGCGACTCCCCTCACTCGACAACAACTACCCCAACCACTCACGTGCGGGATCGTGGCTCAAGCCCACGCAAAAGCACCTCGATGTAGTACAACGCGCGCGCCCGCTATACGCTGAGGCGCGGCCCACGTCCTACAATTTGGCGACTTCACTGGGGATAACACCGTTAGGTGAAGGGACAGACTTGAAAAGTCTCGTAATTCCATCATCACTTTATTGGATTTTGCATTTTTGCATGTGCCTTTCGAATAAGGTCACAACTTAGGCACCTTGGTCTCGATATGGGCATGTTCATAGCTCGAGACTACCATAAGGGGGTACTACCTTGGTTGCATGTGGTTACTTGATCGCATGGCTAAGGCAAGTCCTATCCGCCCATGCCGTGTGTGCACTGTTACTGTGCGTGTGCATAAGGGTATCTTGCCATACATCGCTAATTGCAAGTGGTGAAACTGGACCAAGCTCTGCCCTTAGGCGTGGTACACTCTCTGACTTAACCTAGACTGACCTAGTTGGCTTGCCGTCATGTGTCTTTGTATATGTGTATAGTATGGTCCTAGGCATTGTACAGTTCTAGACCTTAACACAACACTTTCATATAGTCCATGGTCATCTTGTAGTTCACGTCATGCATTTCATAGCCCATAGCGACTTTATTGACTCTTGCCTTAGTCTGTGACCATAGTTTACTAGGACTTTGTCCTTCAGACTTCGACTTAGTCCACACAGACTTTGACCCTAGGTTTTGACCTTGACCATTAGAGTCCACATAGACTCTGATCTTAGGTCTTGACCCTGACTACTAGAGGTAGGCACAGACTTTGACCTTAGACGTTGACTTTAGACTCACATTAGGTTTGACCTTGCATTCAGCCAAACACGGCTCGACACATAGGCATGACCCTAACCACATAAGGACATATGCATACGTAGGGCTTCGCCCCGCCTTAGCAAGGGCGTGACCTCAGCTTCAGTGTCATGGAGTTGAGCCATGGAATCCGCATGTGAATGCGTTGGGTGTGTCATCGAATTGAGGGATCGCCACCGTGCCTATATAGGTTATTACGGACGCCCGAACATTGGTGCCAAATTAATGGCCCCACGTCCAATCAAGTAACCATCGTGGTCGGGGACATGGTACGAATCAGATCTGTAACCCAATCGCCCGCATGTACGGCCTCTACTCGGTCTCATTGTAGTTCCATAAATCATAACAATTAATTCAAAGAGCCTATTGATTTGACTTTGAAAGTGCATTGATTACTAGGTGGTTGCTATTATGTACAACCAAAGACTTCTACAATGGATAAGGCGATCACTTGATTGTTAGTCAATGTAATAAGTGCTTAGAAAACCGGTCGTCCATGATTATCTGACTTTAATGTGACAACGATTAAATTCGTCTTGTTTAAGCAAATATACATGTGATTGAATATATACATAAGACATGAAAACAAAAATAGTAAGCATAAATAATATGTATATGTCCCTTCTCACTTGTCACTGCAAACAATCAAATCGTTAGAATAAGAATAAAACTCAAGGGATCGTCCTTCGATTGAATTGCTATTGAGACAAGCAAACGCGTTAGTATGACAATTAGTAATATGTATAACAAATGAAAACCAAACCATGGAAACAATGAAAACATTAAGGAAAACCTACTATTTTACATGAAACCATTAACAAGTGAGTTTCTACATGCTTTAATTGAATTGAAACTCAAAATAATGGTTAATCAAATTTAAAGAGACAAAAGAATTGAAAAAAGTGAAAGAAAGGTTTTTGGTGAGTAATCTCAGATTTATACCTTATTTCGCTTGTTGATTCGAATAGAATCGATGCTTTGAATTGAAACGAATGTGTTTTGAGTGTGAGAGTGTATGGATGTGTCTCGTGACTTGTAAGTGATTGAAAGTCGTGTCAAGTGAAGGTGAGAGAGTCGTGAATTGTGCGTTCAAAGTCGTCCCCGGAATGAGCAAGGCAGAGCGTATTTATAGGCACGAGGCAAAACGGAGCAAAAACCCTGCGTATATACTCAGGATGAGCGTATATACGCTCATGAGGAGCGTATATCGCTCATACTGAGCGTATATACGCTTCATGCTTTCCATAAATTTTTGGCAATGAGTTGAGCTATATACGCTGGTTGAGGAGCGTATATACGCTCTGTTGAGCGTATATCGCTCAGCTTCTGCGTATATACGCTCAACGATTTCATATTCTTTCCAAAAACCTCGAAATATTTCGATTTCTCCGATTTATTCGTGATTTCCCTTGATTCGACGCACCTAGACACCCTTGCTCTCCAAGCAAGGAGTTCTAGAATGTTCTAGAAGGTTCCACGTATTTCCGGAGTATTTTCTAATTATTCACGTATTTTCTGCGTATTCTGCGTATTTAAACATTGCAAAATTCATAGAAAATCATAGAAAAATCAGAAAAATAATTTAAAAATATTGGCCGATTCAGAAAAATGTGACGCACATGATGGAAAACAAAAAGCACGAGAATCGCCAGCGTGACTTGTTGAAAACTTCGAAAACCTTTGAGTTTATCGAGAAAACCGAAAGAAATATGTTTGCCTTGTAAGTGACCTTGCTCAATAATTCCGAGTACGACCTCACGTATTTCCAACTTCGTGAGTTCAAAGCATCTTTTCCGGTCGAAACAACGCGAGACGCGGTATATTCATCACGGATACTCATTCGGGGAGACACATTTTCAGGTGTCTACAGAACCCCACTTTGACTGAGTCTGAAGAGACGATAGTTTCGTAAGACGAAAGTCAAAGTATTCTATTCGGGACGGAGAGCAACTCAAACGTTCTTGCGACCTGAGTTACCTTTTCGTCCCGGTACCTGCAAAACAAAGGTTAGTTTACCTGTAGCCGTGTCCCATGCGGTTCGATGTGCTTGTATGTGTTTGAGTCTTGGAGCGGTCATTCCCCGTTTAGCTGACTGGGAGAAATGCAGTGGTCCCATGCTTTCCGAAGAAATGAGCATTGACTTGAAAACGATAGCCTAATTCAGGATTAGGACTACTTGGTGACGACATAGGTCTGTTTTTATGTCTAGCGAAATTTGCATGCAATGTTGACTTGTAACTTGTGACCTTGAGATTAGGAGAAGTGGCAGAGTCATTGGTTTTGAAAGAGTTTTGAATTTGAAAGGGCCCTTGTCTAGTCTGGTCTAGACATAGTTTGAGAGAGTCTTTTGAAAGAGTCTTTGTCTAGGTCTGGTTATAGACATGGTCTGAGAGAGTCTTTTGATTTTGAAAGAGTCTTTGTCTAGGTCTGATTTAGACTGGTTTGAGAGAGTCTTGATTTTGAAAGAGTTTGTCTAGGTCTGGTTTTAGAACATGATTTGAAAGTGACTTTGAATTTGAAAGAGTCCAGTCTAGTTGGTTCTAGACTTGATTTGGAGTGTCTTTGAATTTGAAAGGTCTTTCTAGGTCTGGTTTTAGACATGGTTTGAGAGAGTCATTGAAAGTGGCTGTCTAGGTCTGGTTCAAGACATGGTTTGAGAGAGTCTTTGATTTTGAAAGAGCTTTTGTCTAGGTCTGGTTTTAGACATGATTTGAAAAGTGACTTTGAATTTGAAAGAGTCAGTCTAGGTCTGGTTCTAGACTTGATTTGAGAGTGTCTTTGAATTTGAAAGAGTCTTGTCTAGGTCTGGTTTTAGACATGGTTTGAGAGAGTCATTGAAAGTGGTTGTCTAGGTCTGGTTCAAGACATGATTTGAAAGTGTCTTGTCTAGGTCTGATTCTAGACATGATTTGAATGAGCCTTTGAATTTGAAAGAGTCCAGTCTAGGTCTGGTTCTAGACATGATTTGAAAGTGTCTTTTGAAAGAGTCTTGTCTAGTCTGGTTCTAGACATGAGTTGAAAGTGACTTGTCTAGGTCTGATTCTAGACATGTTTGAATGAGCCTTGAAAGATTTTGTCTAGGTCTGGTTCTAACTGAAGAAGATACAGAGTCTAATCCTAGTACAAGTGTCAATTGAAGAGTTCATTGAAGAGCGACTTAGAGAAAAGTGACAGTTGGACGAGACTTGACTTACGTTGGCGAGACAGTGACTTTGATTGGAAAGAGACAGGGTCCAAAGTGATTTTTCAGGATTTCCACTGATAGCAAGACTTGAACACGTGATAGGCCTTAGGAGACAAGAAGCCCCAACTGGAAATTAAGGAGCCATGATGACAACGAGCCCCCCAGCGAGACTTTGGGACAAGATTTATGGATGAGTTCCCAACAAGATGTACTGACCCAAAGGTCAGGTGGCTATACTTCTTTGGGATTGAGTCAATGAGTCCTTGAAGGTGACCAAAGAATGGGTATGGTTCGAGAAATAAAAAGGGTCAATTTGTGACTAGGGGTCAAAGATGTGGTAGATGTGAGGTTGGCTAATGATGTTGGTTGAAACATGAGTCTATGTGAGGTTCTAAACTGGCAAACCATAATCGAATTCTTAGCAAGTCAAAGCACTCAAAAGGCTCAAATGATTTAATGTTAATGCTGATGCGGTCGAACCTCGAGAAAATGGCTTCCTACGTATCCTTACTTAATTCAATTATTACTACCTCCTCCTTTTTTTCTTATCATCTCTCCTCTCTGTCTTCTCTCGTCTACCTCTTCTTCTCTCCTCTACCTCCTTCTTCTCCTTCAGTTTATCTCTCCCTCCACCTTTACCTCCTATTGTACATTCTACATTTCTTTCTCCTCTTCTCATCACACCTCTTCTTTTCTACTTTTTCACATTCTCCTCCCTCTTCAGTTCTTCTCTCCTATTTTCTTTCATTTCATCCCAGACAGCAAGAATTTGCAAGTGCTGGCAAAAAAAAACAAGAATCTACAGTGAAAATTCCCTAGTCAGTCTTACAACTTACGCACATACCAAATTGCATCTGCAAAGTGAGCATTACGTCACACATGGATTTACATGTTACTTCAAAAAAGGGAAACTCCGCGCCACAACAGGCCAAAACAACCACCCACTATTGGACAGAATATCCACAAAATCAAGAATTGAAGTGGGGGTTACAAATCATTATTCAGCGGTATGTCAAGGCTAAGTAGACTATTGAGGAAAATCTCAAATCCAAACGTAGATGATAAGTATCATCTAACCACGACGGATGAGATGGGATTATCTACTAACAAAAGTAATGGAACGGAGAATCCGCCTTCGATCGTATTGATCGAACCATATCAAATAAGAGTTTTCGAATGATTTAAATGTCAATGCGTGCTATGTACGCGATCCCACTTACTCCGAGTGTCGGAAATAAGAGAGGCTGTCTCATACCAGGATGCAAGACAAATACTCGTCTCTAATGATACAGTCTCAAACCCACGCGTGCGCAGTAGTAAAAGCTTTTGCATAGAATTTTGACCCTCAATATATAATAGATGTTGTAGAGGCTGCCAGGAACTAATAAAAAACCAATAGTATATGCGAAAGAGTGATTCACTCTATGAATCAGAGAAGTTGAAATTAGTTGCCAATTTCGGAATGAAAGAGGGCAACTTCATGTAGACTTAAAACTGTTGATTTTCGACTTCTGCTCAATATGTGCTTTTTCGCCCATTGTCTTCCACTGCTATCATACATTTGTGTATCTATTTCTTTTTGACTACGTAGCTATCTTTTTTCAACAACGTACAACCGCCAACCCGCATCTTATGTTATGGGATATTACTCTAGCAGAAGTGTTTAAGGGTAGATGTGGCCGCAGCAAGCCCCAACGAGCGATGATGTAAAAAAGAGAATGACCCATTAAACTATTTTATTCATCCGACTCCGCTCCTCTGAGGATCCCTCCAAAAGTCGCTGAATGATTAGGTTAAGCTTTTTTAAGTTTGATTGCCAGTGGTGTGACAGATATCGCAATCACTCCAATTCAGGGAGGGCAGTTACATCTCCTATTCCTCAAGAACTAGTGAAAAGATTGGCGCAGGCTAACCTGTCGAATCTGGAAGTCACTATGGTCAAAATCGTAAATAAATAATCTGATTGTACGACCCAAATCAGCAATTTAGAATCCTACAAAGCCAAATTTTGTTCTTGACCTTATTGACCCCGAAGGTTTTGCAGAATCGGTCAGGGTATTAGAATTTATGCCCAAGGGAAATGAAGATAATATTGTCTCAAGAAATGAAATCCTCATTTTATCTAGATAAGAAAATGATACACCACACTGAAAATACGAGTGGAAGTTAATTTGAGGGTATGAAGGAAAGAAGAGACAAACAATATACTATCTCGCCATAGGGAAGATACAAGGGAATTGGAAAATGTGTGGTCAATACTATGAGCATCAGGATCTGGGACTCTGTTGACAGTCAATATCTAGAGTGCAGTGTTGGGTCTATATCTCAATGAGAGTTTCACCATGTAGGCATAAAACCGCATTCTAAACGAAAAAATGGAATATTGAATGATACCACACGCGCGCTTGAGTGAAGATGTGAGAAGCTCATATGAAGGTGATGTGTAGCAAATGTGTAATTCTTTTACTTTGTTTTATCCCTCCAGATATGAACCAATGCCCAGACAAATTTATGAAAGATTAGCGATGGTTTGTAATTAGGGATTAGGACATTTGTGTGAGGATTCTTATAGATTGAGGGTGCATAACTGGGAAGACAAGTGGACTATTTTGCTTGTGAGGAATATGTGGTTTATTTTTTGTTGTAATATGAACATTTCTGTCCAATCTTATATTGGAACGTATCTATATTTTGGTGTTTTAATGAAAATGGGTAGGAAAGTTGAAAACACTAAACGATTAATTATACACACCAAAACACACAAACCTCTTACACAAGCAAATCATGACAAGCTATATATCACCCTAACACTCTCTGCCCCTATACACTGTACTGAAATCAGACAATCCGAATAGTTTACACTTTA
>SNQN01000605.1:0-87065 GCA_008642245.1 Bassia scoparia
AATCGGAATTAGGACATACAATTTTGCATCTGCATCCATCTATCAATAATGACCAAGGAAGTTCACTTAAGGGTTTATTCTTTTTGAAACAGGGGGTAAGTCTGTCTCCAAGCCTTGCTCGACCCAAAAGAGTTTGAGCCTCAGCCCAATCAAAACCTAGGCCTTCCTCCTACCTCATCATTCATCAGAACCCTTTATAAACACCACACCCTCGGCCCATCCAAAACCTAGGCCTTCCTCAACCTTCATCACCCATCAGCCTAACACCACAAATGCGCCTCCAACAAGAAAGCTCCAAAAGCTTGCGAGCAAGTTCACACAGCTTGAAGCTAAGATAAGGAAGTTGACCTCGAGCACTTCCATTTGACAAGCTGTTTTGAAAAAGCAATCCAAAAAGCCACCGACCCCACCTTCTCTACCAAGACCAAACTCCTCTTGACCCCAACCTTGCACAAACTGCGAAGGATTTCTCAGCCGAGACATACCCAGTTCAAGCCGATGATGACCCTCGATTCCATATAAAAGGATTTAAGACCACCATGGCATTAAAGGGGATACCCTGCCTTGGGTCAATGTCTTTCCCCTTTCTGGAACCGATATGTCAGAAGTGGGTTCTTTTCACTTCCTGAAAAACATAGCTACTTGGGAAAGACATCGTCCACGCATTCATGGCAAGATACAAGGGTTAACATTCAGACCCAAACATCTTCCGAGAGCTTGAATCCTTAACCAGTGAAAACGAGGGGTTCACTACCTATTTGACTAGATGGAGAGGAAGTTGCTGCCACACTAGTCTCCGCTCCTACTGAATGAAAGAGATGGTCAAGACCTTCATTTCTTGGCCTCCAGCCGGAATACAAAGATCATTCAAGTATCGAGGCCTCACACGTTGAAAGGTTCCACGACATCGGAGTGGACAATAGAGAATATGATCTTCTTCAATTCACATGAGTCCAAGCTAGAGTTTAGCTTTAGGATCGATGTGGAGAGTCTTTCCCTAGATCTATTTATCATTTCTTTTTCCATTTCGGGTCTATGTCATTAGGTAGGATCAAATCTGCAATTAGCCTCTATGTATATCTTTGTTTTTAATAAAAGTTTCCTTTTTTCTCATTTTCTTTATGCCTCCATATAGTTTTGTGCTTCTAAACTTTATGGATCAAAATTAATGATCGACCTCACAATTCAAATGGAATTCCAAGAGAGGCCTTCTTTCATAGCTCCACAAACAACCTCTTCCCTCCATTCCCTTCACAAATCAAAATCCCTTGCAACCCTTTGAGCATAAGACACTATCATTCAGCCTATTTTTCTTTCATCACCCACATCGACCTAAACCCTATGGACCAAACGATGCGTAGGAAAAAGACATGTGCAAAAGAACAAGAAAAAAAAGAGAGAAGAATAAAGGAAAAGCAAAAAGCAAAAGCAAAAAATCAAAGTTCAAATCAATGCCAAAATCATGCAAATCCAAAGTTCAAAGCCCAATTCAAACTAAAAAAGCAAAAGTTAAAGCACAACTGCGCACCGTGGGCCACTTCACAATTCATCAAGCCTTTTTCAACCCTCAAACCACAGCTCACATTACAACCACAAAAGCCCTCTCACAACGAGGCATTGTCTAAATCATCAACGAGAACTACGACGGTCTGATTCCGTAAGGATACGTAAGGAAGCCTCTTCGAGGTCGACCCAATAATTTCAATAACATTCTGAGGTCCATTATGATAGTTTGATTCCCTTAAAGTGGAGAAGCGCAAATTCCTATGTAGAACCGAACTAGACTCGAGTTTAACCTACCATCATTAGGCAACCATATCAATTCCCCATCTTACTACCCTTAGTCAGCAATTTTTACCTTGTCTTTTCTGAACCTTTAGCCTATTCTTTCATACACTTAAGGGGCTCTCCTCAACTCTTTCCTTAGGCTATCTCTACGCATCACATGCATTTCTCCTCAAAGCATCGCATTGCAGCATTTCCATCCATATTTCTCTCCTCATGCAGCATTCAGCTCAATGTACGCATTTGGCAATATCAAAATCACATCCTCATTCACTTTACCATTACCACCACAAAAAGTAAGCCAAAGCCCATGATCTCCACAACATTCACTTGCCTTACATCAACCATTGCCCTAACCTCGAGGCTCATCAAGCTGGGGGTCACCACTAAACCAACCATCAAAACAAGCCATTCCTATATCAGCCCAAACCCCATGGGTTGGGGGCTCAAAATGCAATGCACAGCATCGCTTGCTCGAATGGGGGCTTGAGACGGCTCATTCCCGCAATCCAAAAAGCATCTTACCATTAGTCAATTTCCTTGGCATTTCATGCATTTAAGATCTTAAGAATATGCTTGCATTACGCATATATCACAATTGCAACACTTGCATTACGTATTGCGCATTGAGTTCACATACATCATCATGCATATGCAAATCTTGCACATCACATTGCACATTACACATCGCACACCTCAACACTAGGCTAGGGCATCTTACATGCCATTTGCCTGCACACGCCTATACGGCATTCAATCGCTATACGCGATTGTTGCTACACGCAATTTTCCCCGAAAAGCCAAGGTCGCTCGTAGGGGAACTTCCCGAAGGAACGAAGCGCTCCGACGGAACTTCATTAACTCCTCCCAAATCAAATACTTTTGACTGTCGTCTTACGAGATTTTCGTCTCTTCAGACTCATCAAAGTGGGGGCTTCTTCATCACAACAGCTCCTTTGCACATCTTCGGGTTGTTGGAACTTTCTCCCGCACCAAGAAATTCCACTATATGCACACTTCGGTCTACGATTTCTTCCGCTACAGAAATCCACAGCAAGCATCTCTCGGGTCTACGATTTCTCCCAGCCTACAGAAATCCAGCACAAGCATCTCTCGGGTCTACGATTTCTCCCGCTACAGAAAATCCAGCACAAGCATCACTTTTCGGTTCTTATTGGTTTCCTCCGCTACAGAATCTCAGCAAACACATCTTTCGGGGTCTTGAATCTTCTCGCCGCTACAGAAGTTCCGTCAGCACATCTTCGAGTCTTGGAAATCCTTCTCCCCTATAAGAACATTCGCAGCACATCTTCGGGTCTTGGAATCTTCTCACCGCTCAAAAGTACGCGCACTCTTCCGGGTTTGGTAGTTTGGCTCCTGCAACAAAAATTCCATGGCAAGGCAAATCAGACCGCACGGGACACGGCTAAAGGTAAAACTAACCTTTGTTTTGCCAGGTACGGCGAAAAAGGTAACTCAGGGTCGCAGGAACGTCTTGAAGTTGCGTCTCCGTCCCCGAATCGGAATACTTTGACTTTCGTCTTACGAGACTATCGTACTCTTCAGACTCAGTCAAAGTGGGCTTCTGTAGACACCTAAAAACTGTCTCCCCAAAGAGTAATCAATAGATGAAGTAACCACGTGGTCGCAATAATTCGAACTCGAAAAAAAACGCAATTGAACTCGTAATGAAGCTCGAAATATGTTGAAGTCAAGTCACACTGCGAATTGTGAGTCAACAAGGTCAAAAACAAGGCAAAATATTTTCTTTCGGTTTTCTCGACAAACTCAAAGGTTTTCAACAAGTTACGCTGGCGATTCTCATGCTTTTTTTTCCATCTGTTCCTCACATTTTCTGAATCAGCCAGTATTTCAACATATTTTTCTATATTTTTCTATGATTTTCTATGAATTTTGCAATGTTTAAATAGCAGACTACGTAGAAAATACGTAGTGAAAATTAGAAAAATACGCGGATTGTTCTAGAATCATACTTTTTGCGAAAGGAGCGTTCTAGAATAATCCGTATATCTTAGAAAATCGAGACGTATGGCAAAGAATCTATTCCGAATCAAAATATTTCAGATTTTTTGGGAAAAGATATATACGTTTGAGGAGCGTAATATACGCTGAGGAGGCAGCTAATATACGCTGCTTTGAGTTAATATACCTGCCTCCTCAGCTATATACGCTCCTCAGCGTATACAACTCTTTCAACACGAATCCATTGTGAGAGGTTATAGCTCCATATACGCTCATTACGTCTCCCTATGACGTATATACGCTCATCATGAGCATATATAGCTCATCCTCAGCGTATATCGGCTCCCTGTTCTTCCTCGCGCCTATAAATACGTGCCTGCTTCATTCGGAAACACACGGGTTTTGACACGATTTCCATACGGACTTCCGACTTCAACTTTCAACTCTCAAGCATTCTCTCATTCACAAAACCCTCGTTCACAAAACTTTTTCACAAATAACACTAAAATACGAGTCTTTTTTGTTCTTCGATTCGATTTGACAAGCGAAAACAAGGTGAATTGGAATTACTCACCAATAACTCTCTTTCACTTTCTTTTATTTGATTAATCATTAGTTATGAGTTTTAATGTAATTTAAACCATGTAGAACCTGACTTTTTAATCGTTCATGTAATATTAGGAATTTCAATGTTTTTCATTCGTTTTGTTTTTCTTCTTTGATTTTCATTTATTATTATTATCCATTGTCAATACTAAACGATTTCTTATTCTTGTTATAGGATTCAAAGGCGAAAGATTCATTGCGCTCGTGTGTTATCATGAACTAACAATTGTTTTCTTTGTCTTCATGTAGCGATTCAAGGCAAAGGATTCGTTTCGTTTTCGTTTTACCAAACTAACCTTTGTTTTTGTTTGCAGATTTAGGGTAAGATTGGTTTGTACTATATTGCGAAGTTCATATACTTCATATTCATTGTTAATATTTTGTATATATTTTGTTAAACAAAACCGGAATTATGTGAATCACTTTAAAGTCAGATTAACTATGGACAACCTGTTTTTAGGCACCGTTTTTTAACTTGATTAATACAAAGTGTCACAATTTCTAGGTTAGGTAGTCTCTTGCATAATAGAAACATACTCACTTAGTAATATTTAGGTTAGTACGCTTCTAAGGTGCTAAAAATGTAAGTTATGTGCATCATTAAATCGTGTTTAATGGAATTACAATGAGACGAGTAGAGGCCGCTACATGCGGGCGAATTGGGTTACAGATCTTGATTCGTACCATGTCCCCGACCCATGACTGGTTACTTGATTGGACGTCGGGGCCATAATTTGGCACCAACGTTTCGGGCGGCCGTGAATAACCTTTCTAGGCACAGGTGGCGATTCCCCTTACTCGACACACTACCCCAACGCACTCACTGCGGGATCCGTGGCTCAAGCCCACGCAAAAGCACCTCGATGTATAACCAGCCGCGCGCCGCTATACGCTGAGGGCGCGGCCCAGTCCTACACACACCAACTCGTTGAAGTTTGGATTGAACCCGTTGGCAGGCCGCCTGAACCACCTCTGCGCCAGCCCCTTGAGAGTGACTGGAAAGTACTTACACCAGGTTGCGTCATCAGCCTGGGTGGTCAGCATAAGATACTTATACATGGCCAGGTGATCATCTGGGTCTTGTAGTTCCATCATAAGCATCAATTAGATGGAAACTTGATTTTCTGGGACTGCGTGCCATGAGGATAGATGGAGAGAAGTTCTTGTCAGGAGGGAAAGCGCTTGCATTCCCCTAGTCACTCCATGGGACGTTGCCCATGACCCCTATCCAGGTTGAGCACCGCTTTGGTGACACCCCCCACGTTGGTTGGGATCTTACCTCTGGCTCCTGGCGGCGTGAGGCAAAGAGTGGCCTGGCCAGATGTACTATGAGCGAGACCATGTGTTCTGAGGAGAACGGTGGGAGGGGTCCATACATACTTGGCTGGAACCAGTCAAAGAGCGTTCCTCGTCATACGAGCGGCTTGTTTAAGCCTGTCGGTCCTTTTCTTGTCCAGGATCAGCTTGGCATCCTGGTTCTTCTCCCTTTGATCTCAATGATCTTCCGGGCGTCCATGGAAGAAGCTTCGCGGTCTTGCTTCCTCCTTCAATGAGATCTCTGACGTCCTCTGGTTGTTCATGGGAGGAGACGTCATCTTCACATAGGCTTCATCAAACCTATATGGGCCACCCCTGGCAAAGGTTGCCCTGGTGGCGCGTGTTGTTGTTGTTGCAGGCTTTGGAGTGTTACGATATCTCCTAGCCTAGCCCTTTTTCTCGTTCCAAAGGGAACGTGTTCCGTCTGAAACATGTTTGCCTTGCGGCGTTGGATTTTGACCTTTGATGGTCCGGAGCTTTGGAATAACGGGAGTGTTGTACTCCTCTGCTTGAACTGGGCAGGAGCTTTACTGCCCGTCACCTTTAGACTGCCAGCCCGCAGAGCTTTCAGCGGGCATTCTCCCGCTTGGGAGGAAGCGTCTAGTTCACTCTTTCAGTTTCTTCCTGCTGGCAGAAAACGAGTCCAATCTCGTCCACCCCTTTTTGAAATTTCTTTCTTAAGAGTGTCATGCGAAACATACCGACCGTCCAGGTCCTATAGCGACAGTCGAGATTGTCCTCCAGGCCAACTTGGAAAGTGGATTGGTCGGCGAGTGTCTCGCCATGGGGGTTACTCTCCTTCTCAGAGGAAGGTGGTGTGATCGTCCCTACGTGGTGCTTGGTCATCTCCTGAAGCCATTTTCTGATTGCCTCCCCCAGACGGCGCCAAATGTTGTAGCAAGTAAAATGGTTGATGACGTGGCCTGGCTACAATATTTCCCTAGCTTCTGGGTTGAGAGAGGGGTTGGAGCTTCCCGTCGATGCTACCTCGGGGAGACTGACCTTCTATTGCACGTGGACTTGTTTTTCGCTTTTTAGACCTCCTGGCTCTGAAATCTTGATTGGCCTGACACCTGCACAAAGGAGAATAATCCTATTTGGATTATCTCCCCTCCGATGCTTAAGTAAGTATGGAGTTTAGGGAATTAAAAGTGCCAAGCTAGAGAGAGAAAGTAGTTGGGAGTTTGCAATAAATGCTATGAGATAATATATGTTTTTTCCTTGGTTTTTTGGGGTATTTATAGGGAATCCCTCAAAAACCAAGGAACCACTTGGATGGGTGACACTTGTCATCCATCCGTGCTTCCGAGCGTTCCTTACTACCGTTTTGGCGTAGAAACATCGGTTCTTCGTCCCGTTTTGGTTCAGAATAATACATACGGTGGCGTTTGTCGCGTGAATCATTTTGACCCAGTATTTTGGGGACACATGGGCAGGGATTTTCCGTGCCACATCACTTTGTGTTTATTTAAGTCTTTAATTAATACACATTATAAATAATAATTAACCCATCAAAGAACAACAGATTGAGTTTTAGTAAGGGTGTGTTCGACAACAATAGTGGTGAAAGTAACGAGTAGTTGTAAAACTAGTATGTGGTAGTTTATTGTGTAGATGTTAGCGATAAAAATAGATTGTTGTTTATTAATATGAACGTTTGGTAAAAGTAGTGGTTGCATTTGTTGTATTAATTACCAAATAGTGTTTTAATATATTCTAGATGATAGGCATTACTCCTACTAGTGTTTCCAAAAAGTAGTATTTAACGCTAAACGCTAATCAAAACGTTATGTCGTCGAACAATAATAAAATTAACCAAGTAACATTTTAAGCTAATTAAAACACTAAACACTATTTAAAAAAAAGTTACCCTAAACACACCCTACATTTGACCTCTATTTAGAGGGAGTTAAAAGCCCGAAAATATCTTTTAAGCTAATCCTAATCATTATATTCTTATAAGGAGTATATATACGCAACTAAGTTTATACAGTAATGATCTGAGTTTAAAACTTGTCCTCATCTTCTTCTTTTGTCTCTTATGTCGCCTCTCACTTCTATGGTTTTAGTTTTATTGACCATCAAAAATAGTCTATAAATATTGAGACTATTTATTACCCTTTTTCTTAAATTATTTTAGTTTTTCTATTGGACATTGATAGAGTATATATATTATTTCTGGGTCTTAACTATCAATTTAAGATTTTGGTTAAAATGATTCACTTATATGGTATTAAAGTCAACCTGATAAGAAGGTTAGGAGTTCAAATTTCATCCACCTCTCATTTCCACAGTTGAAGATTAAGCGCCTAATATGGGAGAGCTTGTGTTGCATTCACATTGCAAGCTCAAAAGGTGTGAGCTGAGGAAGAGAGATAAAAAAATGATGCAAGTACCAAAAAAATGGAGAAAGTATATGATATGTTATGATAAAAGTCATTTACACTAGAACTCTTTTTCTTTTGTCATGTTGCATGCTTCTAAGAAAACAACATTGCAACACATCACCACATAAACAATATAAACATGGAGGAGAAAGTGAAATGCAATAACGACAACATTCCAATTGGTGGAGGCAATTTATGAAGGATTCTCAAATCAACCTGACTTAAATGGATAAACCATTTTAAAATTAAAGGGGAGAGAAATTGCCTAGTGGAGATTGAAGCTCCAAGTTTGAGTCTGAAAAATACAATAATTCTACTACAAGGATCTTGTTCTTTGCATTGCTAAAATCAAACTAAATTGAACTAAATAGGAAATAAATTGGAGTGAACAAGGCTTATGACAACCTTTTCTTAGGCTATGTTTAGTTCAACTTATTTAAGCATGCACTTTAGTGCTTATTAAAAAAAGCAGAGATTGGATAAGAAAAATCTAATTAGATTGGGGAAATTCCTATCAAATTAGATAAGAAAATTTCATATTAGATCAAATAAGAAAAATTAGGATTTGATTAAAAAAATATTAAGAACCAAAAACAACTACAATAAGTTTGAATCAAGTTAGATCAGAAAAAGTCTAATCAAATCAAATCAGAACAGAAAATTTAGATCATATAAGTTTAGGTAAGAAAAGTTTATATCCAAAATTTTCAAGGAAACTGAACATACGTTTAGGGGGTGTTTGGTTTAGCACTAGGGAAAGAAAAGGAATAAACAAAGGGATAGAAATGGAAAGTGTTGAGTACCCTAGTGTTTTGAGTGATGACAAACAGTTGCAAGAACAAGTACATTGGTTTGCTGAATACAGCTGGTCTGAACAGCTGAGAAAACTGTTCTTGGTCACTTGAAAGAAAGTGACATGTATGCTAACAAGTTATATGTTTAAATTGTTCTATGTGTTTAGCATACAGGTTTTTCCAACTCTCTGAGCAAGAAGGTCCTTCGAGTTAATCTCGTAAACATTCCAAGTTGAAAAGAAGATCAAGGGCAAGCTTTGAAGATGTTGAAGAATATGAAGATTAGTTCTAGGTTTAGACTAAGCCTTTATATTGTATAAATGCATAAGTATGGTTGATTGCTTGTATTATTGATGGACAAATTATGTGACTTTTCTTGTAGAGTTGAAGACAACTAGACCAGTTGGTTAGTTGGCTTCAACACTACCAGTTGGAAGAACAGTTCTACTGTTCTCACAACTCTGATCACCTTGTCGAGCAAGTAAACGTTTTTGAAGATTTTCTTAAAAAGAATTTTGGAAACTTCAAGGTGATCTAGTAAGAGTATTTACTTGGGAATATTGTGTAATTGATTTTGTCAAGTTAAGTTAACTAGATATTATTTTATCTTGTATAAAATAATATCTTGTAAACTTTCCTAAAATATGTGTGGATCTTTGGAAACAAATATCTCACATATTATAGGGTTCGACTATGATCAATTGCATGGCTCTTGCCTATAAATACTCACACGTATACACTCTTATAAATGATTTTCTCTCCGAGCTTCAAAGAGTTATTTTTGAGAGAAGAAAAATCCTTAGTTTTACATCAAGCAAGCATAGATCATACAAGTGCATATAATGAGCTTTAATTTACTCTTGTACGCTCTTAGTGAGAGTTATTTGAGAGAAAAGAATTTGTATTGGATCATCAACAAGGGGTTGGTGATCGGGTAGCATTTGAGAGTTCAATTGCGAGTGCTTGTGAGTTCAAGTGCGAAATCGCACACTTGGGTTGAGTGTGGGGTTTTTTTGTGTGAGAGTTCATACATTGAGAGAGTGAGGGTTACTATTATTCATTCAGAGTAGAATTAATAAAAGTAACTAGGTTAGGAGGACGTAGCCCAAAGTTGGGTGAACCTRMTTAATCTRGTGTGTCCTTTATTATTGCTCGATAACTGTTCTACTAACTGTTTAACTAATAATTCCGCTGCGAAGACCAGTACAACTGGTATACCTGACTAGAACAGTAGCAAATCGAAAAATTTTATTGGGTACTCAATTCACCCACCCTCTTGAGTACTCTTGGGAAACCTTCAGAAAGGAAACTAAAACCCTTTGTTTTATTTTTATGTTTGGTAACATATTCACGCTACTTCCATACAAGACCCACAACCACCACTAATCTCCTATTTATCTCTCTTCCATGACATACCCATAACAACACACCTCTAAAATCACCATTAACAACCGTTCAATTCGCCACGTTGCCTTGGCTACTTTTTGTTTCGTCTAGTGCTCTATCTCTCTCTCTCTCTCTTTCTCTCTCTCTCTCTCTCTCTCTCTCTCTCTCTCTCTCTCTGTTTCTCTCTATCTCGCATGCACTGCCCCTTGCACTCTCGATCTCTCTTTGTTGGCGGGTGATGGTTTTCGTGGTGAATAGGATGATTATAATTTCGAGGTGGTGATGGATGGCAATGGTTAGGGTTTTGACTGGGTGGTTTAGATTTTGAGTGGGTGTATGTGGGTGAAGGTTATGTGAAAACTCAAGAGGGGGGGGGTGTATTGAGTATAATTATCTATTACCAATTTTTCTTTCTTTTCAGACTTAATATGAGGAACCAGTTGGTTCCTGTAAGCAGCGGAATATAAGTAAAGCAATAAAGAACACACAAGATTTAACGAGGTTCACCCAACTCTGGGCTACGTCCTCCTACCCTATGTTCTTTTATTAATCTACTCCGAAAAACAAAGAACACACTCACTCTGTTGTTTCCCTACTCCGGGAACCAGCACACCCCACACTCAACTCTGAATGTGCACTCGACTCACACTCGTAAGTCCAATTTGTGTTTGAACTCACAAACACTCACCAGGCCTTCAACCCCTTTGTTGAATGCCTTTACAATAACAACTTTTTCTCTCTTCTTGATTTACTTCTTAACAAGCTAAGTAAGAGAAATAATGAAGCTCGACTAATGCTCTTGTGTATGACTCAAAGTAAAGTTCTTTGTGCTTTGTGTTTTTCTCTCAAAATATTAAACTCTTTTGATCCGTAGAGAGATATATAGAATTAGAAGTATAGATGAGTATTTATATGTTTATTGACCTAAACCCTAGTTTCCTCAAATCTCTACTTGCCGATCAAGGCAAGATGAGATTTATGGAAAATATTTATCTTGTTCGATTTTAAACTTTTTAAGGAAATAATCGAACAAGATATATACTCCTAGGTTTAAGGCAATAATCATATTCTCATCTATATTTCCAGCTGCAAACTTTATTTTCAAAATATCTTTTATAAAATATTTTAGAAAAACTCTATTTCAAAACCGCAGCCATAATTCCACTCAGGGATACAACTGGTTCCCCAGCTTGGTTCCCTAATTGAGTATGTTATGAATTCTGTTCCATTCTTTGTACCAGAATTCATACCATGACTCAGAACACATATAAGCACTTAAACCATAACAATTAAGTCACACTACAAAGCATATTACATGAATTCTTAGATTTAAACTTTTAAGAATATTTCTTCTAATCTTCATGTAATCTTCAAGACTTTGAATTCTTCCTTTGAATACTTCATTTTTGAGCACACTCCTTTCTTCGAATGTCTTCGAAAGGCTTCACACTTCAAGTCTTGGAATCATCCTATTACTGCACATGTAACATGGTTAAAGTGCAACAAAAGGTATATGACTATTTTTCAGCATAACAGTTAAGGAAACAACTCTTGCTGGTTCTGGACCAGTATATGAGCTTTGTGTGTATTCAGTTGTTCCCTGTAACAAACAAGTTAGTTTCAATGCATACACAATAAGTATTAACTTGTTTAGTGAAACAAGTATCCTAAATCAGCTGGTTCCCAAAACCAACTATATTCACAATTAAGTGTCTTYTTTCCTGTAATGGTTTGTCATCATTCAAAACCTAAGGGACTCAACAGTGGGGTTGTTTTCGCGATGGTTGGTGTTGCTTGGTTGTTTTTGTAGTGGTGAGTGGCTAGTGTGGTGTATTTCGCAGTTGTGGGTGTTGTTTTCGCGGTGGTGGGTGTTGGTTTCACGCTGGTGAGTGCTAATAGGGGGTGTTTTCGCAGTGGTGAGTGCCGCTGGGGATGTTTTATTGGTGGTGGGTGGCTAGTGTTGTGTATTTCGTAGTCGGTGGTGGGTAGGGATGTGTTGGGTGGTCAAGGTTTAGGTATGGTGGTCAAGGTTGGCTATGGTTAAAAGGGAAAAAGAGGAACGGTGATTCCCCGGGGGTGGGGAGAATGGTGATAGAGGAAAATGGTGGAATAAAGAGGGGAAAGGGAATGATTGTTTTGGCTGAAACAAACATAAACACAAGGAATTCAAGCTATTGATTCCCTTTCCTTTTCTTAATTCCCTGAAACCAAACACGTCCTTAATGTCAATTAAAGTTGGGACCACTTTTTGAATTACGAAATAGCTTGCATTACAACTTATGAAAATAGAAATGTTGTATCAATAAAGAAATGTGAAAAAGTATGTAATGGAGTATGGTAATGATAATATGATATGAAGTCATTCTCAATTTCTCACTTACCTTAAAGCTCCTTTTTTGTGATTGTTTTGTTCCTTCTTAAGAATAAAAAAAACTCCGTGGCACATCACCACATTAATAAAAAATATTTGAACAAAACTTATTTTGGTAATCTATCTAATTTAATTTGTAAGAAAAATCTCATTAATAACTAGCTATTCACTCATGAAAATTCTCATTGGTAGTTATGTACTAAAAGATCAAAATGTCTTTGATAATTAATAGTTTTCAAATTACACAAAATTACGCTAAACTATTGACTATTTTTCAAATGTAACCTTGTGAACCTTCATCCATAGAATAACACGTCGGTTTGCATGCACTTAAACTTTGTCACTATTTGAACCGAATAATCACTTACTTAAGATATTGAGAGTCATTTAAACCCTTAAACGTCAAAAATGAGGTCAAAACTTTAATAAAAAAAATCTTTAAAACAACTCTAGTTAGTTTGTGTGCCTACATTGGAAGAAAAAGAAAAAAATTAAGAGTGTGGTAAATTCAAATGTTTTTTAAAAAACATTTAAAAGTGCAAGTAGTTGGAAGGAAAACTGTTTAATAATTTTCCAATTATTATTTCGTTTAATAACTGAAAGAAAATGATAGGTTGTACAATTTTTAATCAAAATATGAAAATTTAATGGTTTTTTCATCTTGACTTATCATTTCTCTTCACTTCCTTTCCTTTTCTAAAAATTAACCAATCATGTTGTAAATGAATATTCATCCTAAACCCGACCTCATTGCATCTGATCTCTTCAAACCCTAGTTCCAAACTTAACTAGCATATTGTTTATATTGTACATTGGCACGGGTTCACGTTTAAAAAAATAAATGTCTTGTGATAGGTTAAGCATAAAAGACAAACAATAATAACTGTTAATTTTGAGGAAGGGGTTTTGTTGAGTTTGTGACTCAAATTTGGAAACCACAAAGGGTTGCGGTCTTGTATGTCAAACCGCAAGCTCGTTGCGGTGTTTACTGTTTTTCTGTGATATTGGAATTTCGGAGTTCGAAGTATTTGTTGTGCGTGAGTGTTAGACTATCAGTGGGCTTTTGTGCTTGTTAGGAAGGCCCATGTATATGCAAGCTTCTTCACACACAATTTCGATTGCCGCTACAAGCTTTTATTTCCACGAGATTTCAGATTTCCATGATTCCAATTTCTTCACTCTAATTCCAATTAATTTCACTTCATTGTTAGAGAGAGAACCCTAGAGTATTGTTATTCTCCTTATTCCTCCTTGTGCCGACGATTTTGCCCGTTTGAGGATTTTGTACTCTTTCTCTATTATAGTGAAATTTTTACTCGTCGTCGTTGGTGGGTTTTTTTCCCGTTTAGGGTTTCTCCACGTTAAATTTCTTGTGTGATTGATTTATTGTTTCTTTATTGTTTATATCAAATAATTTCGCTACGATTGWTAGGCTTAATCCCTTACAAGTGGTATCAGAGCTTTGGTTTTATTCCACGCTAGATTGGGATTTTCTCTATTTCGTCATGTCGGCAGTCACAAAATTCGATATTCAAAAATTCGACGGCAAAAATAGTTTTTCCATATGGAGGGTTCAGATGAAAGCCATTCTCACACAAAACGAATTGAAAAAGGCAATTGAAGGCATAAAGAAGAAGCCTTCGACTATGACCGATGAATAATGGGAAGAATTGGATGATAAGGCGTTGTCGGCGATTCAACTGTGCTTGTCTAACGAGGTTCTTCGAGAAGTCATCAATGAGACTACTACTGTAGGGATTTGGACCAAACTTGAATCTCTATATATGACTAAAAGCCTCGCCAACAAGCTTCGTCTCAAAGAACGCTTATATACTCTCCGCATGACTGAAGGTACTTCAATTCAATCTCACCTTAGTGAGTTTAATTKTGTCATTATTYATCTASAAAATCTTGARGTGAKAATTGATGATGAGGATAAAGRTGTTTTGTTGGTTGTTTCTTTACCTCCTTCCTTTAAGCATTTTAAAGAAATTATGTTGTATGGTAATCATGATACCCTTTCCTTTGAGGATGTGAAATCCAATTTATTGTCAAAAGAAAAATTTGACGTTGAGGTTCATACTAAGGATGAACAAGGTGAGGGTTTAGTTGCTAGAGGAAGGACAATGGAAAAGTGAAGTACCAATTCTAAAAGGCCTTCTAGATCAAAGTCTAGGAAACATAAATCCCTCAACAATAAAACCCGTCGTTATTGTAAGAAATTTGGCCATGAAATTTCTAACTGTTATAAGCTAAAGAGAAAACAAGAGAATGGTGTGAATAAATAAAGGTTCACAAAAATCTACTGAAGCTAGTGTTGTTAATGATGATTCTGGAGGTAATGTTTCTTTGTTAGCTTCCTCTATTAAGAAGAGGAGTAAAACTGAATGGATTCTTGACTCTGGTTGTACTTATCATATGTGTCCTCATAAGGACTGGTTCACCAGTTATAAAGATGTTGATTGTGGTATAGTCTTGATGGGTAATGATGTTGCATGCAAAGTTATTGGTATATGTACTATTAGAATCAAGACTCATGATGGTATGGTCAGAACTCTCAAGGATGTTCGTTATGTACCTTCTTTGAAACGGAACCTGATTTCTTTAGGTACCCTAGAATTGCTTGGGTACAAGTACACAACTGAAGGTGGAATTCTTCGTATTATTAAAGGTTCTCTTGTTGTTATGAAAGTTAATCGTCGTGGAAGTTTGTATGTTTTGCAAGGTTCTATTGTGACAGGTTCTGCAGCTGTTTCTTCGGATGATTCTCCTCTTGAGTCATTTCCTACTTCAGTCGTCTCATCATCTCCGCCGCCTAAGTTTGATGTCACTACTCTATGGCATTGGCGCCTTGGGCATTTGAGTGAAAAGGGCATGCAAGTTCTGAGCAGAAGAGGCTATTTTGGTAAGCATGACATTGGTAAGTTGGGGTTCTGTGAACATTGTGTCTTTGGTAAGCAGAAAAAGTTAAGTTTCTTTACTACTATTCATTTTACTAAAGGCATTCTTGTTTATGTTCATTCTGATCTTTGGGGACCCTCTCGTGTTGCCTCTATTAAAGGTAGTCGTTATATGTTGACCTTTATTTATGATTTTTCTCGTAAAGTCAAGACTTATTTTCTTAAAAATAAGAATGATACTTTTGATATGTTTAAGAAGTGGAAAGCACTTGTTGAGAATAAAACAGAGAGAAAGATCAAGAAGCTTAGAACTGATAATGGTTTAGAGTTCGTTGAGGATGAGTTCACGAAGTTCTGTGCTACTTATGGCATTGCTAGACATAAAATAGTTAGAGGAAGACCCCAGCAAAATGGTGTTGTGGAACGGATGAATAGAACTCCAACTGAGAGAGCTCGTTGTATGCTATCTAATGCTGGGTTATGGAAGACACGTCATTTTTGGGCCGAAACTGCACCCACGGCATGTTATTTGGTTAATCGTTCTCCACATTCCTCTATAGACTTCAAAATTCCTAAAGAAGTTTGGTCAGGCAAACCTGTTGATTACTCTAATTTAAGAGTTTTTTGTTGTCCTGCTTATACTCATGTTAATGATGGTAAATTATCACCTAGAGCTAAGAAATGCATCTTTGTTGGGGTTAAGGGTTATAATTTGTATGATCCTGAGTCATTTAAAGTCTTTATTAGCAAAGATGTTACTTTTCTTGAAGATGCTTTGAATTTTGTTGGAATGGAGTCTACTGTTGTTCCTTCTACTGATGCAAGTGATCGGAGTGCCAATGAGAAGGTGGAGTTGGAGGTTAGTTATAAATCTCCTAGTGACGATTCAAGCACATTGTCTAGCAGTGATACTACTACCAGTACCGATGTTTCACATCATAGTTCGTCCATTGCTCTAGATAGGCCACGGAGACAAACTAAGAAACCATCTCATCTTGAAGATTATGAGTGTAATCTTGTTGCTTATGCTTTGACTGTTGCTGAAGAAATTGATCAAAGCGTCGATCCTTCAAGTTATTCCGAAGCCATTTCATCTCCTAACTCATCTGAATGACTTGTGGCTATGAATGAAGAGGTTGAGAGTCTCCACAAGAATGGTACTTGGAATTTGGTTGAGTTGCCAAAGGGCAAGCGTCCATTGAGTTGCAAATGGATTTTCAAGCTGAAAGACGGCATCCCTAGTGTTGAAGCTGCAAGGTACAAGGCACGTTTAGTTGTGTGTGGTTGTCATCAAAAGGAAGGTATTGACTTTAATGAAATATTTTCTCCAGTTGTTCGTCACTCTTCCATTCGTGTCTTGCTAGCTTTAGTTGCTCTTTATGATATGGAGTTGGAGCAACTTGATGTTAAGACTGCTTTTCTCCATGGTGATTTGGAGGAAGAGATCTATATGAAACAATCCGAGGGTTTTATGGTTCTTGACAAGGAACATTTGGTGTGTCGTTTGAGTAAATCTCTCTATGGCTTAAACCGGCTCCGCGACAATGGCATAAGAGGTTTGATTCTTTTAGGGTTGGGCATGGTTATTCTTGTAGTCAATATGATGATTGTGTCTACTTTCGACAATTTCAGAATGGGTCTTTTCTATATTTGTTGTTATATGTAGATGATATGCTCATTGCTTCTCGTGATAAATCATCGGTTGATGAGTTGAAGGTTCAACTTAGTAATGAGTTCGATATGAAATACCTTGGTGCAGCAAAGAAGATTCTTGGCATGGAGATCCTAAGGGATCGTCCAGGTGGAAAGTTGTTTCTTTCTCAGAAGAAGTACCTCGAAAAGGTACTCAACAGATTTAATATGACTGATTGTAAGTCTGTTTCTACTCCTCTTGCTGCACACTTTAAATTGTCTTCTGATCAGTGCCCAGAGACTGATGATGAGATTGAACAAATGTCTCATATTCCTTATTCTAGTGCTGTTGGGAGTCTTATGTATGTTATGGTCTGTACTAGACCTGATTTGGCTCATGATGTGAGTGTTGTGAGTCGTTTTATGCATAATCTTGGTAAGGATCATTGGAGTATTGTGAAGTGGATCCTTTGTTTTTTGAAGGGTACTTGTGATCTTGGCTTAGTATTTGATAGTGGTAAGACCAAGACTGAAAATGTTGTGGGTTATGTTGATTCTGATTATGGCGGTTCTTGTTGTATTTTGTGATAGTCAAAGTGTTATTCATTTGACCAACAATAATCGTTATCATGACAAGACTAAACATATTGATGGGAAGCGCCATTTTATCAGAGAGATGGTTGAAGCGTGGGAGGTTGTAGTTCATAAGATTCATACAACTGAGATTCCTACGGATATGCTTACTAAGTCACTTTCGGTTTACAAGTTCAAGCATTGCTTGAGCTTGGTTGGTATTCGCGACATGTAATAGCCCTTTAGGGCTTCGACGACGATGAGTGTTTATTATGGAATTTGAGTCAAGCTGAAGATTGTTGAGTTTGTGACTCAAATTTGGAAACTGCCAAAGGGTTGCGGTCTCGTATGTCAAATCGCAAGCTCGTTGTGGTGTTTACTGTTTTGCTGTGATATTGGAGTTTCGAAGTTCGAAGTATTTGTTGTGCGTGAGTGTTATACTATTAGTGGGCTTTTGTGCTTGTTATGAAGGCCCATGTATATGCAAGCTTCTTCACGCACAATTTCGATTGCCGCTACAAGCTTTTATTTCCACGAGATTTTAGATTTCCATGATTCCAATTTCTTCACTCTAATTCCAATTAATTTCACTTCATTGTTAGAGAGAGAACCCTAGAGTATTGTTATACTCCTTATTCCTCCTTGTGCCGACGATTGTGCCCGTTTGAGGATTTTGTACTTTTTCTCCATTATAGTGAAATTTTTACTCGTCGTCGTTGGTGGGTTTTTTTCCCGTTTAAGGTTTCCCCACGTTAAATTTCTTGTGTGATTGATTTATTGTTTCTTTATTGTTTATATCGAATTATTCCGATGTGATTGTTAGGCTTAATCCCTTACAGGTTTAGAATAGTAGCTTCAACCCCACCTTTGAACCTTTTGATCAAAGGTTCGATCCTCGTATAATCCCTCCCCCAATGTAAATGTACCACACCCTTGTGGCTCATTTGCACAAAAAAAAAAATTGATCACAAATTTAATTTTTCGTCATGCTAACACATCAAAAGTTTTCGCTCCTGATTAGTAACTCGAACCCAGAAACCAAATACCATAAGGTTCTCGGTCCCGTTAACTTTTGAATCCTAGCTTCACCCCTACGGTTAGGAATAGTTCTATAGTACACATGATTTGAAAGAACTTATGATTTTGTTTGAATGTGCTTTGATTTGAATTATTGATTCTCGATAAGGCTAACGGGTAACCTTTGTCATAATGAACCAAAGCCTTAGTTTTTAGTTTATTAATACCTAATTCTTAATTCACTACTTTTGTTAACAGTAGTTATTAGTATCACGTGGAATTGTGGAAATTTTCTTTAAGAATTAATTAGTTTTAATTTTTAGAGTTAATTACTTATTTAAAACTAGATAATACCCGTGCAATGCACGATTTTTAAATGCACAAAATGCTAAAAATACGGAAGTTATAAGAAATTGTATATCATACTAAATAAATTCAATAGATAATGATAAAGTTATTAAAGGAAAAGAGAGAGAATATGGAAAGAATACGGTATGTATTATTAGATGATGGGGGATATATATATTTATATATATATATATATATAATATATATATACATATAATATATATATATATTATAAATATATATATATATATAATATATATGGGTTTCTTGGAGAACATTAACCCTAATACAATCTAGATATTCCAGAACTTACTAAAGGATATATGGACATTCACTATAATATATATCTTAATGTTACATAACAAAAATAAATTGTAAGCTTACTATCGTAATCCTAGAAACCAATTTGGAATAATATTAATTATGAAACAATTAGTTGTCGAATTCTAAAATATGTAATGTTGTTGATTGACTTTACATTTTTGAGGTTTGGATCCTATGAAATTGAACTTATAGTTTCAATAAATCAAGCCCTTCAAAAAAGATTCATATGCATCATGCTAATTTTAAAAACTAAAAATACAGAGAAATAAAATATATTTAAAAAACTCTTACTCTCACAACTCTACAACTCTAACAGTGTTCAACTCTAGTGGTCCCGACTCAATTTTTTCTGTACTAAAGAAAAATGTTACATAATGATATACATTTCTTATTTTCTTTTTTCATTATTTTATTAATTGCTTGCACGATTATGTTGTTATAATTACTTATATCTTAATTGCATAATGATTGAATCAGAAAGTAAGATAAACTCTTGTTGGATAATTCAATACAATGTTATGCAACTTAGCTCATATTGTTTGTTGGCTTCTCAAAACTTGGCACCCTCCACAAATAATATTCGAACTTTGACCCTATATTTCGGTTTCAGTGTTATTTCAGCTAACAAATTGAGCTTTAGAAGTCATTTCTTACTTTGTAGTAGTTTTTTAGAATGTATTGATATAAAAAAAAGGAATTTTAATCATTATGGAGATTGATTTAATAAAACAATCAAGTGGCATAGTTGTATGAGTTTCATAATTGTGCAACTTTTGGGGTCAAAGTTATGCTTCTAATTAACTCAAAAGTTGCACTTAATTACGGAATCATATTACAATGCACATGATTGTTTTATTAACCAATCTCCAAATTGATTAGAAATTTCCCTAAATACATGAACTTTTTTTGAAAAAAAGGGGATTTGTTGATACGAGGAAAACTGGATTAAGGTAATATTGAAAAGCTTGAATAAGAATTTTTGGATGAATAACTTTTTAAGTGGAAAAGTCTAGTTTATAGGTATTAATTGAATTTGTTTCCATATGACAAATCATTGTTGGGAAGATGTAAAAAAACATAAACTATAATTTATAATACATGTATGGTCTAGTGGATAGTAATTTTAAGGTGGAAAATCTAGAATAGTTTTTGGAAGATGAAAGAATTGGCGGAAGGGATAATAAAGCTTATTTATTGTTTTATAATCTAATTATATAAAATAAGGTAAAAAATTTGTAGATGTATGAGCAACATGAAAGCTTTTGGGAGGGAAAATACTATAGTTGGGTTATGCTTTAGTATATTATTGTACTCGTACTATAGAAGATTCAATTCTTAGTATTTCAACTTTGCACTTAATGTTTAAAATATGTATGTTATGAAAAAAGCTACTTCGTATTCAAGTTTATAAGTGGCAAAATTAAAACATATTAATAGTAATAAGTTAACATTCAAAAAATATTTTCATAACTTAACCATTTTTAAAAGATAAGTAAAAAAGTAAAAATTAAGTATTATTAATGAAGTTTAGGGAATTGATTAATAAATAATTATTAACTATAGAGTAATCTCTATTAATATCTAGGCCATGGGGGAGCATGGTGTCCCCTATGGATGACATTTTCACTTTCACATAAATAAAATTAATTCATTTTCAAACTACACACATACAATGTATGAACTTGCCAAATAAAAATCCAATTGCCTAAATTATGTTTGAACTTGGGATGCGAAAAGACCAATTAAAGGAAAATTAATTACTTGAGCTTCAAAAAATGAAAGTTATAGTAGTTGTACTAGAATTATTGATTGCAATTAAAATATACATATGTCATCAATATTTGTCCGCAGTATTAACAATGTTTGTATATAGATGCAATTCCACTATATGGAATGTCATAGGCATTTACTTTCATTTTCAACTTTTTTTTTTACTATGGTTCAGTTTTTCAACCTTCCACTTTAAATTTGAGCAAGTTGATTAAATTAAAGTTGGACAAACTACGAAAAATAGGAAAATAAAAACATTTCATTATAGAAATATGATGTTTTAATTTTAACGGAAAAAATCAAGAAGACATTCAAATAATCTTAATGGAGTACAAAGTATGTACAGTATATTTTAAAAACATGAAAATCACTAAACCATGATTTTTGAAATTGGTTTTTCACGAATGAGAAATTGAAGGTCATACATTAATTATTCATTTATTTATTTAAGTAGTCACGTATTTATTGCGTGCATAAATCTCTATTATCTCTATTATATAAGCTAGGGGGAGCTAGACATTCTCATGCAAAAATATTTTTACCCTCTATTAAACATAAATAACATATTCAAATTTCCCACAATTAATTGCAATCCAGTTTGAAAATTTGCATATAAAAGAAAGTTTGAAATTTATAAAATAAACTAACTTAAAATGTACAGGCATGATAAAAAGTAAAATTTAAGATTGAAATATAAATTAGTACAACTAAATCAATTAACAAAATTACAACAATTTAGGTTTCAAAGTCGAATGAATATATAGTAACAACCTTTATTCACACAAGATTAAGCACGCATCGCGTGCAATAAAAAACTAGTAGAGATAGAGGGGAAGGGGAGAGTTAGGAATGAAATTAAATGCATTGCTTGATTAATTGATTAATATATAATATAAACATAAAATAATATTAACTTAGAGTAATATAGAGATAGAGAGGAGGGGGGAGAGTTGGGAGGGAAATTAAATGCATTTTAGGAGGGAAAAAGATATTTTGTGGGAATTGCTTTAGTTATATTATTATATAGATATTTAATTGGTTAACTTAATGGTTAAATGGATTAAACTTAACAGAAAACTAACGACGGTTAGTCATAAGGGCATTTGAGCTATTAATTCTTAACCACAGGGGTACATGAGCTGAGGTAAGTCGAAAACCTCGGAGATATATGGGTTATTAGGCCTAACCTTAGGGTATATGGTGAAATTTCCCTTTAAATTTAGCATTAATCTACAAATATCTCCGCACACATCATGTGCAAATTAAAGTAAACTAGTACTAGTATAAGGGAAAAGAGAAGGTGGTAGTGGTGTCCACCAAAAACGTTTATTTTACCCCTAATGATTTTTCGAAATTGTGTATTACTCTGTTCCATAATGTTCCTGCCAGTTACTATTTGTACGCTTTCCAATTTATGTTTTGCATCATTTATATCTTTATTTATATATTTGTAAAAATTATAACAATGAAATATTAACATAATCATTAATATAGATGTGTATAAGAGACAGGTACTAGTATAAGGGAAAAGAGAAGGTGGTAGTGGTGTCCACCAAAAACGTTTATTTTACCCCTAATGATTTTTCGAAATTGTGTATTACTCTGTTCCATAATGTTCCTGCCAGTTACTATTTGTACGCTTTCCAATTTATGTTTTGCATCATTTATATCTTTATTTATATATTTGTAAAAATTATAACAATGAAATATTAACATAATCATTAATATGGAATAAATAAGATCTCACATCACTATATGTATTATTATATACTAATAGTTATTTACAAGATTCCTTCCACTTGTAAATAGTTTAAAAAAAGAAGTGACATGAACATTAAGGAACGAAGGGACGGAGTAGTACATAATTTTACCAAGGTACCCCTCCTCATTATAAAATGAAAAATACATTTAAGTCAATAAACATTAATCTAAATGAATTACTCCGTAAAACAACTGTACAATAAACTGATATTCAAGTCATAGTGGGTAATAAAATCGATTACATTGTTTTTTGGAAAATTTCCTCAGGTATCCCTGAGATTTTGGAAACAGATCGGGTACCCTTGAGGTTGGGGAATAATAACTCACGTAACCTTATGACTAACAAACGTGATGATGTCGCTAGTTTTCCATCCAATTTACCTAATACCCCTTTCTTCTTCCTTCCTTCCTTCCTTCCTTCTATCTCTTCCATTTTTCTCATTCCTTCTTTCCTTCCTTGTTTCTCTTCTATTCCTTCCTTGTTACGTGAGCTATTATCCCATAACCTCAAGGGTACCTGATCCGTTTACAAAACCTAAGGGGTATCAGAGCTATTAGCCCAAAACTCAGGGGGGTATCTAATGAAATTTTCCTTATTTTTTTTATTGAGAAAAGGTAAGCAAATTTTATAAAGATCAAAGAAGGATACAAATAGTTCAAGTGACATACATGACATAGGAACCAAAAACTAGAACAAGAAGACTAGAGAGATGCTAAAGCATCATTGCAAACCAAGAGACTTCCTTTTAGGAAGGGCTCCTCAAGGTTCACCAATCATCTGCAACAACCTCTCACCAAACAACAAACAACTGATATTAAACAATCAAAAATCTAATCCAATCTCTATCCTTAGCTGAGGTTTTCCGAGGCATGACTGAAGTAACTCTCCAATACACAAGTTTCTTGAGCTATTGAATCACCATCTCCCATCTCAAGTTTGAGCATGCACAACAATGCTCCAAAGAGAAAAATTCCTCTGGTGCCAAATAGTATACAAGAGAGATGTAATGCCGTTGTTGATAACTTGTCTCTTTAATCTGGAACCACAAACCTTCTGCAACTAAGTACTACATCTCTGAAAAGACCTATAATCTGCTCTGAAACCCATATGTTTCTCCATCTTCATACAACACTTCTAAGTGTACTGACATTTAAAAAATAAGTGTTCCATAGTCTTAACTTCTAATTGACAAAAAGGACAACTGCTATCAACTTGGATACCCATTTTAAGAAGTTTATCTTTAGTTTTAAGCCTCCCCAACATTATCATCCAACAAATGAAACTACACTTAGGAGCGGATATTAAGTCTACTCCAAACCATTTATCCCATTCATTTCCAGATGGTTCACTTTGCAACCAAAGATAGCCCTCACCACCGGTGTAATGTTTTTGAGTATGCTAGACATTCCTCACATAACCATTCCTAAAAACATCTCTAAGCTAATCTTGCAACTCTGCCTCCAATGTGAGCTAGATGAGGCCGAAATAACATAGTTCTGGTAGCTTTTATACTTTAAGTAAATTGCATTAACCCATTTAACCACAAGTTATCGACCTTACTCAGGGGCGAAGCAAGGATTTAGAGTCTACGGGGGCTGAATTATATATGATTCTTGTTCAGAATAGATTATTAGAAGTAGACACCGACAACGAGTGATCCCCAAAGGCAAAGAAGAAAAATAATTTTAAAAAAACGTTACTGCTAAAATTCGAACATGCAAACTTTCTAAAATCATTATGCCCATCTAACCACTATGCCAAAGGAGTTTTAGTGTTATGATTTTTCACTAACTAGTATATATCATAAATTTTTGCAGGGGCCCAATTGAAAAAAAAATGTCACGGGGTTGGGTCACACGGCCCGAGACCTGCCAGCTACCCCTGTAGCTTCACCTTGTCGTCCTTAGTAACTAAATTCCAAATATATTTCCACACTAAGGCTTGATTCCAAATATAACTATGCTTAAAGCCTAAACCTCCAAGCTTCCTTTTCCTGCAGACTTGATCCTAAGCAATAGAGGCTGGTTTGATTGAAGAAGCTAGACCATCCCACAAATAATTTCTGCATATTCTTATAATCTTATATAGAACAGCTTGTGGCAACACTAGCATGCTTGCCCAATAAGTATGCATGATCAAAAGAATAGCATGCGCAAGTTGTGCTCTCCCTACATAAGTGAGGGATCTAGTACCCCAAGATCTAATTTTAGTTATAATTTTGTGTGCAAGAAATTGGCAATCATCTTTTGACATTTTCTTGGCATTTATCTTCACAATTAGATATTTGAAGGGAACAGACCCAGTTGCAAAATGAGAAAAATTCAAAATCTGTTTTGTCTCTTCCTGCCTCACATTACATATACAAGCATAAATGACAGATTTGCTTGAATTGATACAAAGCCCTGAAACCCCAGCAAAGATGGCTAAGGCACTGAGATTGAGCATATTGAGCATAACTAAATAAGAATCCCATGGTAGAATACCATTAGATCATTAGCAAACACCATTGCAATATCGACTACATTGTTAATTAATTGTAAATGCATTATGTAAAACATATACTTTCTCTGTTTCTTTTTAATGGCAATATTGAGCATGACTCATACTCTTAGGCAAAAATTGATTGTGAGTGTGAAAGTGATAGAGTGAGTAAGTAGGGCATGTGATTAGGAGATAGATAGGAAGAAGTAACATGCAAAAATGGAAATAAAACAATTGTTGCTATTAATTTGATATTTCTAAATTTAGTAAATGCTGTCATTAAAAAGAAACGGAGGAAGTAATAAACATTTTATGCTAACACAGATTATGTACTGTACAACTTTCATAAAAGTAAGGACACATTGTATGCATACAAAACGTATCATCACTATGATGTAACTCTAAACTCTATTCATTTAACTCTATTTATCAAATAGGACCTAAATCGAAAAATGGGTAGTATGGTACTCTCTCCGTTATAAATAAGTTGCATCGTTGCCGGTATCACAGATTTTAAGGAGAGTATTAATAAAGGTGGAGTTAATTGCAAATGGAACCATATGTAATTGAAAGTTGTATTGTAAGTGGGTGAACATTTAAATTACTATTTTCTATACTTTGGTATTTAATTCAAGAATATGTTATTAAATGGTTGATATCAATAATTACCAAAAAAAAAAAAATGGTTGATATCAATGATATAATTTACCAAGTAAGTCATTAAATAGAGTTGGTGCAAGTAATTCGAGTCATCCATCCATCTCTATTATATAAGTGAAGGGGGAACAATGGTGTCCCCCTTTGAAATTCCTCAACTACCCTACAAACTTAAGAAAATTACATAACTTAATAATTGTATATGCATAAACTTACCAAATTAACAATTCAATCAATTCTTTTTTCAATATATTCAAATACATAAGAGATAACTAGATTGTCAATCAATGGTCAARAGAGGAAAAGGGGAAAGTTTTATCAATTAGAAAAAACTTAAAAACAAATAATTTAGACTAATTAATACTCACCTTATTTAATTTATTCTCATAAATAAATCAACCAATTAATACCATAGCATACTATAAAATTTCAAAATTGAACAATCAAATCACTTATCTCTAATTTAATTTAAAAGTGTCAGTTATTTTTTTTTGTGTGGAAATTGTCATTTTTCGGAATCTACATAAAATCAACTTAAACTACTTCGTTAACATTGAGGTTCATATGTCAATTCAAATGATGAGTGAATCTAAATTATTAATTTATTTTTAATTTTGAGATTCAATCACAAAAATAAAACCATAATAATTAAACAAATACAATATTTTTATAATTCCATGCACGCATGACGTGCTTAAAAGGCTAGTCATATTTACTCAGAGAACTCCATGAGGGTTTAAGGTAGCTCTATTGAATGTTGATGTGAAAATTGCCCGCAAAGAAGGAACTCATAAACTGAAGCCTGAAACTGAAACAGAGCAGTTGCTGAAGCAAACTCAGTAGAAGAGCAAGAACAACCTGCTGAAAATAATGGGGAAAATTCCAGCATCACTCAGATCATCATCAATTCCAGTTACCCAACTTCTCAAAAACCCACCTCAATCTCAACCTTCTAAACCCCATTTTCAACCCAAATTTTCACCCACTTCAAAAAAAACCAAATCTTTCAAACCCCCAATTAAACCCTCCTTAAACCCTAATTCCCATTACCATCTTTCCGCCAAATTCACTTCCCCAAATCTTTCTGATGCCAAAACCCTAATCAATTCCCTTGTTTCAAAACCTAATTCCCCAATTGATCTCCAGTTTTACAACTCCCTCCTTCAATCATTTTCCTCAGTTTCAAGTTTGGATGATGCATTTGCTCTTTTTACTCACATGCTCAAAACCCTTCCTTCTTTTTCACCTGATCGATCTTCATTCCATATTTTGATCACTAATTCTTGTAATGCCAAACCCAATGGGGTTGATTCCGATTCATGGGCCCTCGGTCGGGTTTTTCGGGTTCTCCATTTTATGGGTTCGAATGGGTTCCAACCTGATCCTGTGACTGTCGATATCGCTGTTCGGGCGCTTTGCCATTCGGGGTGCGGCGAGGATGCTGTGAAGTTTGTTACTGAGTTGCACTGTAAGAATTCAATTACCCCTGATAAGTATACTTATAATTTTCTTGTTAAGTATTTGTGTAAGAATAGGTCAATGAGTATGGTTTATGAGGTGATTGATAAGTTAGGGAAGGCTGTTGGGTTGGAACCAGATTTGATTACTTACACTATATTGATTGATAATGTGTGCAATGGTAGAAATTTTCGTGAGGCGACACGGTTGTTGAGTGAGCTAAATGAGAAGGGTATTAAGCCTGATTGTTATGTTTACAATACTATCATGAAAGGGTATTGCAGTATGAGTCTTGGTAATGAAGTGGTTAAGGTTTATAAGAATATGCAGGAGGAAGGAGTGGAACCTGACCTTGTGACATATAATACGCTTATTTATGGGTTGTCGAAATCTGGGAGAGTTAAGGAGGCTAAAAAGTATCTGAAAGTTATGGCGGGGTTGGGTCATTTCCCTGATGCGGTCACTTATACATCATTGATGAATGGGATGTGTCGTGAAGGAGATGCAGTCGGGGCTTTGGCGTTGTTTCATGAGATGGAAGCCAAGGGGTGTAGTCCGAATGAATGCACATATAATACTTTGCTTCATGGGTTGTGTAAATCTAGGATGTTGGACAAGGGGATGGAAACGTTTGAAATAATGAAAGCAGGAGGTGTGAAACTTGAGTCAGCCTCTTATGCCACTTGTTTAAGAGCGTTATGTAGAGAAGGCAGGGTTGCAGAAGCTTATGATGTCTTTGATTATGCGGTTGAGAGTAAAAGTGTGACTGATGTTGCTGCTTACTCGACATTGGAGAGTACTTTGAAATGGTTGAAGAAAGCTAGGGAACAAGGGCTAGCTGTTTGACAGGTAAGTTGTATTTCTTAGTCAGATTTATCATGAGTATTTTTTTTTTACTTCTTATTTTGTGATGCTTTGCATGTTTGTGGATATTCTTTTGAGTGAGATTAATATCATTATGCGTCCTATTTTAATTTACCCCTGATCCTAGTAGGGTTTATGATTTGGACAAAATATGTTTTATGCCAAAGTTGTCTGTTGTAATAATTTATCAGAATGGGGAGATGTGTCAAGTGTTGAATCTCTGAGGAGTTTGGGTATTATTATTAGGGCATTTCTCTTAGCACTATGTTTAGATAACAAATGAGGAGAGAAAAGAAGGGGAAGCACATAGGAGGATGGGGAGGGAAGAGAAAGGAAGGGAAAAGGTGAGGTCTATTTCCCCCCTAAATCGCTCCCAAATTAGGAGGGATTGAACAGTGGGAGGGAAAATGGATCCCTCCCTTTCTCTCCCCTAAACCTTTTTCCCGAAAAATAGAAACTGTCTCCCTTACCCTTCTTTTCCTTTTCCATGTATCCAAGCATAGGGTAAATGTGCAAAGAATGCACTGCGGAAATTGTAATGTCTTGTTCATCTTATTGTATACTGATGTAAAGATAAAGTGACCTGAAACTATTTTGCAGCCACTGTCTGCACCATCAGGTTTCGTACTTTCTTCTGTATGTTGTCTATTATTGTTGCTCTGTTGTTTATTTCAAATAATCTGGATACATTTACCTTTTTTGGATAACAATTATTAGGTTCTTTATATCAACTACATCACATATTAATTACAGTATACAAACATGGCTTTCTTTTAGAAAGACCAAATATGTCTTCAGAAAAGCAAGCTGAAAGAAAAGTGGTTTTTGACTAGAGTAGGTTAAGGGTGAGTAGTAGATTAATACATTGAGTTAATTATCTTAATGCATTATATAAGTTACTTTGAACTATATGCTCCACAGAAACATTACGAGTATCAGTTTGTAGTTTTGAGTTTTGACAAAGGTTATTGATGTATTGATCATAATGATCAAAGCCACTGAATGACTGAATGGTGGGGTGGAAGCAGACCTTAGAGTCAACTTGTGAATATCTTTTTATTCGTTTATGTGTTGTGGTTGAGGTTAGTGAGGTAGGGTCTTTAGGGAACTTGTGCATGGCTAAATTTTGTATTTTCAAGAAATGATAGTCTCAGGCCACTAAAATACATGATTCTTGTTTGTCACTTTATTGTAGCTTGTAGTTTGGATGTGTAGGCATGCAAATTTTATATTATGCCACGTCACTTATTATTTGCTGTGAAAAAATGTCAACGGTTGACTCAAAAATAATTAGATGATAAAAAAATTATTTTTAGGCTTATTATTAAAAATAAGGCTATCTTAGTTATGTCATTTAATTTTGTCCCAAGTTCCTTCTAATGTGATTTGGGCTTTTAAAGGGGTTTTTTGGTCATGGCCATCAGGCCCAAAAGGCTTGGTTATTTCTTAACCCAGTAAAGGAAGCTCTATAAATAGAGCTCTCATTCACATTTCAAAGGAGATAGAAAAATACGTACATCCACATACAGACTACTCCAAAATTCCCAATTCTCTCCTTAGTTTTTATAACCCGCGCAAGGCGCTTCAAGACGCTAAGTATGGAGCTTTTTCTAAGCGAGGCGCAGGTACCCCTCAAAGGCGCCAAAATGGCCCGCTTTTGGGGGCTTTTTCCAAGGCGCAAGGCGAAAAAAGGTGAGATTCTTGGTTTCAAGTGCACTGCCTAACAATTCATAAAAAAAAAAAGACATTACTTCCAAGTAAACGTTACCTAGGCATTTTTAATTTATTTCGAGTAAAAGCCCCAAATTAATTTAATGAACAAGGCCAATTTGAAGCCCGATTAAGAAAACCCTATTATGAAAAACCCTAAATCACGATTCAATAACAACCGATGGCAAACAACCTGTCGGGCCCGAGAGAGAAGCTAAAGAGTATGTTATGATGAAATTTGGTTTGCTACTTCATCTAGTTGACAGCGAGGTCTTCTTTCCGTCGATCTTATTTTTCCATTTTTCGTCATTTTGCTTTGAACTCCCATATCTGACTTAGCTTCTCCTATGTGAATGCAGGGATGCAACATTTTTTTGTGTGTAGACAACTCTACTTCTACTCCTCTATCTTATTCCTTTCTTTTTAAATTTTTAAATTTTTATATTTGCCTTTTCTAAAGCCTGACCATTATCACTTTATGTCATTTTCCTTATCTTTTTAGTTTTTAATAAAGCTCTCCATATTAAATCATAAAAAATATGCATATATTATGTAATATACAGTGTATATATTTCCAATTAAATAAAGAGATACTCCCTATGTCTCAAATTACTTGCTACATTTTCTTTATATGGATGTCTCAAATCTCAATTTACTTGCTACATTTCCCTTGTAAGCTTGTGGTCCCTGTTGTAGCAAGTAATTCGGGGATGACGTGGTCTGGCTACAATATTTCCTCTGGGTTGAGAGAGGGGTGGAGGCTTCCCATCAATGCTACTTGCACAAAGGAGAATTATCCTATTTGGATTATCTCCCCTTCGATGCTTAAGTAAGTATGGAGTTTAGGGAATAAAAAGTGCCAAGCTAGAGAGAGATGCTCTCAAGTAGTTGGTTGTTAGGTAATAAATGCTATGGAAAAAATGTGTTTTTTCCTTGGTTTTTCGGGGTATTTATAGGTAATCCCTCAAAACCGAAGGAGCCACTTGGATGAGTGACACTTGTCATTCATCCATGCTTCCGAGCGTTCCTTATTACCGTTTCGGTGTAGAAACGTCGGTTTTCCGTCCCGTTTCGGTTCGGATTAATAAAAACTGTAGCGTTTGCCACGTGGATCATTTTGACCCAATATTTGAATGACACGTGGGCAGGGATTTTCCGTGCCACATGAGTCCCCATATAAACTCTTACAATGTTACTCTTATTTTGTCATCTTTCGACCCAATTTTTTTCCTACTTTACCCTTATTTTTGTTATCTTGTCATTTAATACCCCCACCTTTTTACATAATTATTCCATAAAGTAATGGTCCCTACATATTTTATTCTTTTGCATAAAAAATGGATCCTAATGTCAATGTAACAAGTGTTATGGGACGGAGGGAGTAATTATATTTATATTTATTTTTAAAAAATCAAACAATTACAAAAGGCCCCTTTAAATATAAAATGACACAAAACCAAAAATAAAATTTAAATATAAAATAAAAGTGTGCCTCGCTTACAAAAGGCGTGCACCTTCCCCTTGCTCCTCGGTGCGCCTTGCGCTTTTTAAAAGTAAGATTCTCTCTAGAAAAGTCACTTCATAATCAATCTTTCAGCCAAAAGGGTGAACAAGAAACACTAAAACGTGTCGTTCCATTTTTGGTAATCAAATCTTAGGTGAGATCAAGCCTTTCAAGCCCTCATTCAAGCATATTTAAATCAAACATCCAAGTCCGACAAATCAGTTTGTGGGATACTCAAATCAAGTGCCTTCAAGCCCTCATTCAAGCATATTCAAATCAAACATCGAAGTTTGACAAATCAGTTCGTGGGATATTCAAATCAAGTGGAAATTGAATAAGTGGATATTTTATTAGTGTTTGTAATCCATATTAATATCAATAAAATTCTCATTTGTTACACATATTTTGTCTCATTTCTCTCAGACTTAAAGTTTACAAATTTTTGGCACGTTCGGGGGGACAATCTCTACCACTCATCTCTTTTTCAACAAAGCACTTCAAAATTGCTATAGCAAAAGACTTCAAACCACTCACACTCTTAAAAGAGGTCCACAAGCATTTGAGCAATCATCAACAATCAAGATCTTGTCATTAGCGCTAGAGGAATAAAGTAGGCTATTTTCAATGAGGCTGCAACAAGCTTGCGGACCGCATCTATTCCAACCTATGTTACCTCGACACCCTCATGTACCTCAAAAATTGGGTGTCGTATCGTGTCGGACACGACACTCCACCCACTCCACCCAGATACTCCATTTTTTAACTATTAACTTCACTTTTTTTTTTCTATAAAATAGCCAAGTGTCCGACTCGGACACCCGTATCCGAGTAGACACTTAATCTGTGTCTATGCAACATAGATTCCAACTAAGCCATGCAACATTACTAGCGAGCATTCCTGCTATTGAGCATTCCCATTCCAAAGCTCCTCTAGTTCGTATGATTTGTTTGCTTGAGTTTTGTTGTTTCATCAAGAGAGAAAGAATACGAACACACGCAGATCATACAAACTGGAGAAAGCATATGTCAACAGAGCTTTGGAGCGGGTATGCTCGCTAGTAATCTTGCGGGATTTATTTGGAATAGATGCGGTCCGCAAGCTTGTTGTGGCCTCATTGAAAATAGCCTTCTTCATTCCTCAGGCACGAACGACAAGATCTTGAATGCTGATGATTGCTCCCATGCTTGATGACTTCTTTTTAAGAGCACTAGATTGAGAAGCCTTCTTTGAAGCTATCTTTTGTACCAAATTTGATGTGATTTTTGGAAAAAGAAATGAGTGGTAGAGATTGTCCCACCGATCGTGCCAAAAGTTTGTGAATTTTTAAGTGAACAGAAATTTGACAACATAAGTGTAACAAATGAGAGAATTTTATTAATATGAACATGGATTACAATTACACCTGGCAAAGTTGGTCCAGATCCGATCCGCGATCCCGATCCAATTCGAAAATGGGTTATTTGAATGTTGGTCCGAATCCAATGGATCAAGTACGATCCGAAACAAACTTGGTTCGAAACTCATCTGACATTCAAACCGATCCGAACTTGAATAAGTTATCTAAATATGCCTAAGATTATAAAAATTTAATATTTTTACTCCATCGAATCCGGAAATTATATGACCTGACCCGAGATCCGTCCCGAAAGTACAATGATTTGGACGACATTCGAATCCGAATTGGTCTTGTCCGATCCGAACCCGGTCCAATTCTATTTTGATCCGAAATCGGTCTGATCCGATATCATTCGATCCGAATCCGATCCGATTGCCAGGTCTAATTACAATCTCTAATAAAATATGCTAATTCGATTTCCACTTGATTTGAGTATCCCACGGACTGATTTTTCGGACTTTGATGTTTGATTTGAATATGCTTGAATGAGGGATTGAAAGGCTTGATCTCACCAAAGATTTGATTACCAAGAATGGAACGACATATTTTAGTGTTTGTGTAGTAGTCTCTATGTGGATGTATATATATTTCTGTCTCCTTTGAAACGTGGAGGAGATCTCTATTTACAGAGCTTCCTTTAGTGGGTTAAGAAATAACCTACCCTTTTGGGCTGACCATGAAACCCCCTTTAAAGCCCAACTCGCATTAGAAGGAACTTGGGCCAAAATTAAATGACATGACTAAGATAGGTTTATTTTTAAATATAAGCGTAAAAACAATTATTTTATCATCTAGTTATTCTCGGGTCAACCATTGGCAGTTTTTCCCGAGCAAATAATAAGTGACATGGCAATGTGGCATTATATGAAATTTACATACCTAGTGGATGCCATTGTTAATGATATTACAAATCACTTGTGGTAATTGATTTAGTATGCATAGGCACATAGCTCACAGTCTCACACCTTGTCTGCAGTTAGTTTTGTACAGTACCCAATATATAGTCTAAAATCTCAATTGTAGAACAAAGTGTAAGGAGACCTAAAACCTAATCTATTACAACAGTTTTAATGTTTAGTTTAAACAAGGTCGGTTATCAAAATCAACTTGCTAACATGAATTTGATGTGATCAAAGTAGAACTTTTGCATATGTTTATTTTTTTCTTTTTAATTTTTTTTAAAGAATTGTCAACAAACCCTCAATCTTTTGTCTACTTATTATTGAGTTGGAATATAATATGTCACAAAAGATCTAAAGCACAAACTTTGCATGCCTATGGCTGTAGTTGAATTTGCATGCACATTGCTCATTCAATTTATTTGATTGTTTGAGGATTTCTATGCTGATATACTGATATGTAATGTGCTGAAGGGCCATTCTTCCATAGGAAATTGAATCTTGGCACTTTAAAACTTTTTGTAAGTTGTAACTTTACATTGACCTTGAAGGATTTATCTAAAAGAAAAAGGGAAATTAGATGAGTCAAATAACACGTTCTAATGTTCTATATGTTCAACAAGGGGTATTATTGAGTAATGCAACTTTCTGACTGGACTAATCATGTAGTTATTATATTTTAGCCTGGTCCTTTAAGTTCATAAAGTTAAATACGACTTTAGGAAAAGCTGAGGGGATCCAGCTTATTCACATACGAGTCTTACGTCCCAGACCCCGTGTTTGAGCGTGGCTGATCGTTTAATGTTGAGGTCAAGACACACTACCCAAGTTCGTAGGAATGCAGTAGGTCAACTTCAACGAGGCATATCTCTCAATATACTAGGAGTTTTGAGGTGATTCAAATTGGAGGTGAAAGCTGGTTCAAAGAGCTTTCCAACGGTAGGTCACACGCTTGATTTGGTGCACTTGATTTGGTGCAGTAACGAAGAAGTTATGGCCGTTTCAAGTTGGACAGTCTGAGCAGTTGTGCGAGTCACGCATTTTGTGCGTGGGTCAAGGTTTTGGTTTTGTGTTCTATGCGTGAGTCACGCATTTGGGGCGGTGCTGATGCTCTGTTTTGGCTTGTGTTTTGTAGTTAATTATTAGCCACATGTTTTGGCTTGGAGAATAAGCGAAGTTAGTGTTAGTGTGTTATATAAGCCTTCCTATGTTACTTGTAGTAGTCATACAAGCAAAGTCGAGGAGAGAGAAACTCAATTGTTCATCCTAGGGTTTGAGAGAAACAAAGAGGGTGAGTGATTGTAGTAGTTTACAAATACTACAGAGTGTGAGAACTCATAAAGAGTGTTTGTAACCATTGTTTTGGAAGCTTAAATACAATTCTTTGATTGTGTTTGAGAGGGTAACAAAGTTACCCATTAAATTGCTTGTGTTGTGGTTTGTTATTCTTTGGCATTTGTGGTTTTTTTTGCTTGCTTTTGTGTTCGATTTCCCAACACTTAACTTATTTGATATTTGGATTCCTTTGTTTCTTTCTCATGATTTGAACTTTTGGGTTGGTTTGTAATGGGGAAGAGGAGCATTGGGGGAGATCAAGGAGAGAGAGACAGATAGATGGGTTGAGGTAAAGTTGAAGTGAATTGTTGCCTTATCTCTTCATTAGGGTGATAATGGCTTGAGAAGTGGTCTACCATTTCTTGACTCAAACAAGCTTGTTATTTGTTGAGTTGCACAATATGGTTAAAGCAAGTATATTGACACCACAAGTGGCCAATACTTTGACAAAACTCCCTCATGAAACAATCAGAAAATTTTTAAACCATTCAGAATGAGAAGTTAATTTCAAGGGTGTGTGTGTGTGTTTGTGTGTTTGTGTGTGTTGCAAGCTCAACTTGAAAATCATTTAAAATGATTTATTTATTTATTTACAAAGTTTGGAAACATTTGATGAATGCATTGAAATGAAAGTTTACCATAGCCTATGCATATATAGCAAAGATGATAAAATGAAAATAAAGGAACATTTTTAATGTAAAAAATGTGAGAAATAAAGGTAGGAAACAGATTTGAAGAGATCATGTGAAATAAGTGTGAGTATTCTTATGTACTTCAAACAAATAAATTGTAATTACAAAGTATTATAATTTGTGAATTGATACGTTCTTAAATATATTGCAAATTGATTATTATAATTGAAACGTTCTTAAATATAATGCATTAGGAATTTGTAAATTGCAAAATGATTAATATGTGTTGTGTGGAAGCTAGGGGTTAGGTAACTTCTATGGAATTTTTTCCTTTATCCCGTCCTTTCCATGCATTTCCTATAGATATATATTTCTTTCAAATATCTTTAGCAAGGCTTCTATTGAACCCTTGAATCATTACATTCCAGTTTGTTAGAAAAAGAATTGAGGTACTGTGGTGTCTTGGTGCTCTCCTTGGTGAGTTGATGCCGCTAATTGGTGTCTCTGCAACAATTGTTTTTCACGCATATCAAGGAGGCAATTTAAGGGGATAAAAAGAAAAAGTTTATCAACATGATGTTAATACAATCAAGAATGAGATTATATGACACTAATCTTAAAATAATTTGTTTATTTTGTTCCTCTACACCTTTAAATCGTCTCCTTGATATGCGTGAAGAAAAATTGTTGCTTATACACTGATATGGAGGGAGTACCTCATACTACATGGGCTGTTTTATTGATGCATCATGACTTCGCCAAGATATCATGTTAAAGTACCCAAGATCTTTAGTATGGAGGGTGTTACATTTTTAGCAACAAAGAGTTAGTTGATTAATGAGACTACCTTGTTCATTGGTTGTTTGTATCCTTGCATTTCTTTTGCATATTGCATGTATCTGTAGTAGGTAATTGCTTTTCCTTTTATTTTCATGAAAATATCGCACTTAAGGATGCATTGATTTCTTGAATTAAATTCTTATTTATGAATTAAAAGCTTATATAATGCACTTATACTTATGTGAAGTGTTTGGGTGATTTTTATCTAGTAACCATTGTTTTTCTTTATTCTCTGCCCATCTGCCGCTTTTGTGTGGTCTTTATTAACTAATTTCCTTTTATGCTCATTTTGACCAGGTTCATAGTCAAAGTGGTGGTCTGACAATGGCCATCATCTATGAGTTCTGTTAAAAGGTTAGTCCGTGCAAGTTATTGCCGCCGCTCACTCGCTCATGTATAGCTGTTTTACGTCAATGGACTAACAAGGAGCTGAATTGCCTGCCAGTTACCTGCACTTTTAAGGATACCTAGGTTTGAGTAAAATATGTAGTATATTCGGTGAAGACATCTGGACACACTCAAATGGCCGGTATTTCGGAGGCTTTGCTGCTTCGCTTTGAACTGATTCCAACAAAAGGAATGATGACACATTTGGATAAATGAATTGGGCAGAAACAACACAGCTTCCCCTTTATTGGGAGTTCATTGTTTCAAGTATGCCTGTACTATCTTCTTCTCTTCTGATTCATATAGTACCCTCTCTACTATTGTTTAATTATATGGCTCACCGTAGAATTGTTACTGTGTGATGCTACATTGGCAATTTTTTTTGCATAAATGGTGGTCGTGCTTTCTCTATAAATCAGTTTTCTTGTTTGATAATATTGAAATTGGTTATTTGATTGTAATAATGTGATTTTGTGTTAACTTCTAAGGCTTTAAATGGTTGTCTTCATATGTGAATATTTCATTCACAAATTTATTTGGATTTTATCATGTGAAACTTTTGTTAATTTTGTCTAATTTTGTTTTGAAAATATATATTTTTATATTAACTAACAACTAAATCTGGGGTAAATGCCAAATTGGAGACAAAGGCTGGAATGTAGTGGATTTAAGCTTTGTCGGAGTAAGACTAAGTATTTGGAATGTCATTTTGGGTCATAGAGGGGGGGCAAATGATGATGTGGTGAAGTTGGACAGAAAAGATCTAGCTATGAGTGGGTGCTTTAAATATCTTAGGTCAATCATCCAAAAGAATGAAGCAAATGGATTTATAAGAGAATGAAGCTCTCGATCGTAGGGGGTGGAGGAGGAAATTCTTCGTGGATGGGGATGAGTGACTTTTCGGAATAATCACTTTTGGTTCTTGTTAGCTGACCCCACTTGTGGACTAAGGCTTTGATTGACTGATTAACTAATACAAGTTTACAACTAGTACTCCCTCCGTTTTTTTTTAGTTGTTCCAATTTCTATTTTGGGATGTTATTAAATAGTTGTTCCAAACCAATCTAAAAATAACTTTTTCACATTTTACCTACTTTATTTACTCTAACATTAATGACTTACCCCTTTCTAAAGTCAACTTTCACTACTTTACCCAATCTTTTCACCCAAAATTACTATTTCCCATAAAATTTCATTCACACATTTACTCTTTTACCTAACTTATTTAACTTTTTACCCAACTATTTTATTCAACTCAATCAACTCTTAAAAACCGTTCCATAATGGTATGGAACATCTAAAAAAAAAACGGAGGGAGTACAAAACTAGGGAAGTTTGATATTTCTACATATGAAAGTAGTCAAGTGAGCAGTTCCTTTTACATGACTTTTTATTCTGCATGGCTTTTCCTGAAGTTTTAAATGTACATGCAACTAATTGAACACTAGCTGCTCCTTGTGCAAAAGTGATTTTAAGATGGCCATGTCTTCATTGTGGTGGCTTTACAAGTGTTCGTTGCACTCCAAATCTCAACTTATGTACTTGAGGTAGGTGTGGTGGGCTGAGTAAGCTCGAGGCCCACCTGGCACTCCTCAGCCCAGTCAATTGTTCACCCTGTACTGGTAGTATTTGGCATATACTGGTCAATAATAAGTAGTCATGTGATTAGCTGGGCCTTTAATAACTTTCTTCCATTATTCACTTAAGTTGCAAGTTGTAGCTTTGTTTTGTCACTTGGTAGGAAGCTAATTCCAGAACAATTCCAAAATTTTAAATTTACTTATGCAATCTTGAGAAAGAGTTAGCTGATCATGATTTATATGATCTGTTATGGTGGGAGTAATATACATGTTAGATCACGTCTTTAGAAAGAGTATACAGGTGTGCTCTTCTTAGATAGCGATTTAGTAAGCTGTTGTTATATTCTCATAGGGAATTGAGTTTGCAGCTATCTCCATTCTGTGACTATTGTTGGTATGTTTAATTTTGTTTGTATTTGTAACCACATAGTTCCTCTAGTAAATGGACAATTATTTAGTATTTAAGTGCGAATATGGGATCGCTTTTATATTTTGTTTGGTCATCTTTTTGCCTTTTTCTTTCTATGTGATTATGTGAAAAAGACTTATGGTGTTTCTAGCTAATTTACCATGTGTCCATTTTACGCAATAGAGATGTTACTGAAGTAATTTTGGAAACTAATTCGGTCATAACATCTTCATGCTATAGTTCTATTATTATTTTCAAACATAGTGGTTGACGTTAGAGATACAATATGACCAATATTTTCTTTATTTATGAATGATGATGATGATAATCTTTATTATCGTTGTTATTATTCATATTTGTTTTTATTTTTAGGAAAAATTGTGAAATAATACTTGATATATTCTTGTGATGATCGTAGGGAGTGGAGGAGGAAAATTCATGTGAATGACCTCTCGAAATAATCACGTTTGGTTCATGTTAGTCGACCCCACATATGGGATTAAGGCTCTGATTGATTGATGTGTGAATTGATGCCCTTAAATTTGTTTTTGCGAAATAATATCTAAAAAATGCAAAATTTCAAGTTTATACTTTGTCATTGGTATGCGGTAGAGAAGTGACTACTTTTAGGTTTAATTTCACAAAGAATTGCAATTTCAAGGTATTACTATTATTTCACAAGAAAATTGCAGCTCTAAGGTAGTACTCCATAGTTCACAGACAAAAGCACAATTTAAATGATCTGTGGTTGACTTTTACCCCGGATTTCCATGGGAAGGTATAAATTGTAACTTTAAGGTTTTATTTCACATTTTTCAAGGTATATTAATGTATGTGTAGTTGGTTTGGTGGTGAGACCGGTGATTGGTTTTGGTGCTGGGGTTGTGGCCTTTTGGGTGTTTTTGTTGTTGTTGTTAGTGTTGGTGTTGTTACTTTGCATTAATAAGCATTGGGCATTTGGAGGGAGTTCAAGTTTCAAATTAATGATGGGTTTGTTAGGGTAATTAAGTGTAGATGGTGTTATTAGAATGAGTTCTTGTAACCCCAAGTAAGAAATGTTGCATTCAATATAGGTAAAATCTAAAGAGGAAATGGGTTCAATTTATGGGGGTGCGGAGGGACTAGGGAGTAGGAAAGACGGATAGAGTAAAAAAGAGGACCTTTTGGTACAATGGAGCAAGAAGTGCACACAAAAGCAACACTTTGATGGTATGAACTTTTTGAAACAAGCCAAATAGGAAAAATGGGGAGAACCATAAAACTGATTGAACCATTGAACTTTTCTTAGATTAGTGTTAAAAATACTCTGTGGAATATTAGAATATTAATGTTTCCCTTTAAATTTAATCCATTCGTAGTTGTTTTTTTAAATAAAATAATCTGATGTCTTGTCTACTATTCTGCTTATCGGTGCTATTATGTTGCTATTAGATACTTTGTATGCAATTAAGTTACTTTAATTGTATTAAAACTGTGATTTATCTGCTGTACCGTGCTGAAAGTCATTGGACCAACTCTGACTTAAGAAGTGCTGCCCATTTCTTGACCATATGGTTACTATTCTTCTATTGACCAAATCTGTAGACTGTCTTGCAATCTATAGTGTACAATGGATATAATGTAGTATTGTTTGAACAGAATGCATATACAAGTATGTAGGAATGGGCATATTATCTTATGTGGGTTTATGCTTCGGTTGCATCCTTTGTGACTTGGGATCGGTACCCATGTCCAACATGCATCCATTTGTCGGAGCTGAATGTATTGTGAAGAGTCCTCGTGTCCTTTCTTTTGTCTGTTGAGATTTTGATTATTTTTTCTTTGGGGGCGGNGGTATTTGAGGTGAATGGATAGTCCTAGTAACATAAGTTTTACTTATAGCGTCGACAACACATACACCTTTGAATCCATTGAAATTTGTGACTAGTTTAGCACTATTTATTTAATAATCGATATAAAAGAGGACCTTAAAAAATCCGACAATAATTTGTCTTCAATTTTTTTGTTTTGCCCTTTAACTAACGGTTTCTCCTTCCTAATATTTTATTTTCTTTTCTTTGTGGCATTAGTCACCTTTCATTTGGATTTTCTTAGTTGTATTTTAGTGTTAGGGGAGGGTTTTTGGAAGTGTTCTTACTTAAATTACAGGCCCTACCTTAAGGTTGTAACCTTTTCTTTGAGACCTTGTGGATTAGGCGGTTGGTTGTTTTCATGTTTTATTATGAAATGAATTTGTCATTAAATCCATATATGTTTGCTCATCTAATTATTGTTACCTGCCCACTTTTGAGCCTTAAATCTGTTTTAATTTTGCTTGGTTTTAGTTTGTCTATTGAACTCTTGCAGCTTGATTAGTTCTTATGATCTGTGAACCATGGAACAGATGGATAAGTGGATTCAGAAAATTTTTTCTGTCTTGCTGTTATACATTGCACTTAGAGGTGGTAAAACGGTATATCGGGTTCGGTTATTGTGTTCTGTGTGTTTGTATGTTATTTTAAGGTGGCTAAGTGTGTTCTAATCGAACAAAGCTCAATGATTAGGTTTAAAGTGACTTTCTTAACACCAAAAAAAGTGACTTTCTTTGTGCTTTTGAGTTTTTGGCCAGTTTTTGTTCTGGTTAATCAATGAAATGAGAGGTTCTATATCACATTAATTGATGATTATTTGATTCAAAATTTTTCGTAATAATTAAAAGTGGATCAATGATTTATTTTACTAGCTTTATTTGGAAAGTTTTCCGTTATTGGTTATTATTGTTATTATCATCATATTAAATTATTCGGATTTGAAATGACATGCCATATGCTGGTGGAAATGTGACTTGCATCACCATGACTCCATGAGTATGGTTAGTGAATACTGAATTGTGATGAAAACTTTATGTTTGGTAATTAGCTGTATTTTCAATACCTAGGTTTTTCATTTCCTATACCAAAACAACCCATAGGACAGAATTGCATTCTTTTAGTGTGTGTTTTTTTCCTCCCTTTCTCCCCCACCTCACACCTTCTGCCCTGGTTGCCATGGGGCTTCATATAATAATATGTCATGGCGCTTCATGAAGTTAGGAAATCGGACTTGATCTCATTAAGTAGTGTTCAAACCTATGATCTCTGGTCTGAAAGTCTGAAACATACTATAAGACCAACTGAAAATGTAGGATTTGAACCTATGATCTAAAGTCGCTGGTCTGAAACTTACATTCAGACCCAACTCCCATTGGACGGAATTCGTCTAATGGGACATTTTACCTTTGTATAATGTATTGGCATAGTTTACTAAGATTTCTGATTTCCTCCATACCAAACTTATATGAATCAGATCTGACAAAAAGGAGAGCTGTCAATAATGGGCTTTGGTAATTTTCTCCTGTAATCATATAACTATTTTTTCTTCCAATTTTCCATTGCATCTTGGACGGCTGTATGATGCAATATGAATTGAATTTCATGCATATAAACCAAATAAAAACTCCTGCCTCTGTAACAGTAGCTGGACTACAACCAGTTCTGTCAGAAAATTCAGCATATGGTGGAATTTTTCCTTCATTTATTACATTTTTATGGAATTTTCTGATCTACAATTCACTTATGGTAGACAAAACAATACTTTTTTTAATGTATTTGTATTTTGGCTGCCATTTTTGTGCCCCAAAACCCATATTTTCACTGCCATATTTCAATCCCCAATTCTTCCAAATGATGGTCTATTATTTATTTATTAAGAAAAATATAGTTTTGTGATATTATACTGTATTTTATTTGTTTTATTTCATATTCTTGGTTAATTGGAAATTGGAACCGAATGAAATAAATAGCTCAGAACTACCACCACATGATGGTAGTGCTTAGTATTTCAGCTCTGTCATCACTAAAGCGAGTAAAATGAGGGGTGCCCTGTTTATTTATTTGGGCTGACAAGAGAATGTGAGCATGTGAGGGGAATCTGTGTGTCCCCTGTTTTAGGACCTGCTTCTGGTTGTGTGTATTGCATGGGCTAACCACTTCGTCGCCCAATGAATTTCTCTAAGGGCCATTGCTTGTGCGGGAGTAGTACTCGTTGCATGTGTGCAGACCGCCCCCTCATCCAACCACAATTATTGCGTACGACTGAAACCAAGGTTTTTGGAATTGATCGACGCGAGCGGTATCCGAGATTGGATGACCCCATTTTCACACAACTTCATGTTGATCTATCCAACCACAATAATCGCTTACGAGCAAAAATAGGTGATTTTGGATATGTTAACTGCGTTTGAGAATTGAGATTGGATGATCCTATCGTAATTCGAACTATATTGATCGCTTTCAATCGACTGTGTTTATCCTACTAGTTCAATAAATGAGAGTATTGAGTTCCAAAGATAAAACTAAACGTAGCCTGATTAGAATCTTTGAGATTACACCAACTGCAACTGTGTTTATCCTCATCCCTAGGGTCATCGTGGTTAGATTGTGTCTTATCCCTTTGGTTTTATATATTTATCAACATGTTCATAAACACCTTCTCAAAAAAACATAGAATTTGATTGTTTGTCAAGTAAAAAGTAACATGAACAAATGTGCCAAATGAATAACTTTAAAACTGTTTCGATATTATAATCCACTTGATTGATCGTATTTATTTTGCTTCAACACTAATTTTATGGTTGTCATTTGAAATATGATCATAATAAAGATTAAATTAGGTTATATATTTTGCAAAATAATAGAATGTTACCTTAACTAGATAATACTCGTGCTCGGATTTTCAATTTAAGTAATTGTAATTTAAAAATACAATATGAGTTAAATTTTATGGTATTTCAATTTAGTCAATTTCTTTAGTTCAGTTCAATTCAGCTCACTTTATTCAACTTTAGTTCAGTTCTGAACTCAATTAGCTGCTTCAGCTAACTTCTAGTTCAGTTACTTCAGCTCAGTTCAGCTTACTCAAGATCAATTCAGTTGAGTTCAGTCCACTTAATTGATTTCAACCAACTTTAATTCACTCCAATTTAGTTTAGTTTACTTCAGCCTAAAAGAACGGGACTTGCTGCCTTAGTAACAAAACTATTAATCAAAATTTTAAAAACGATAAATAAATCAATTTAATTTAATTTTTTTAGTTTTAAAGTTAAAAAATTATTTGCACAATATGATTAGAAAATGTCAACAATAAAATTAGTGTATTTAGGAAATTGCTCATGTTATAAATGTAATGTGAAAATTATAAAAATAAAAAAGTAATAAGTTTGGGAGGAAAATTAAATAAAATTTGGGGGTGGGAATTGCTTTAGTATAGCATATATATAGATATATAGATTCATTGGTTTCCCTTTAACCTAATTTGACATTAGCATAATACATTTTTGTTACAAATTCATATTGATAGTTAGATTTCATAGTGGTCATATTTCAAATGATAACCATAAGATTTTCATTTCTCCACAACTAAAATATCCTTAATAATCCATAAAATGTATCTTATTATTATTGGTTCATATTGACAAGGTTTTGGTTTAATGGTGAAAAAAGGGGATTTACAATAGATTACGAGTTCAAATCAACACACTTCATTTGTAACTCGTATTGTTATAGGCAGCAAAAAGCAATCCCCCTTCCCACAAATTCAAAGTAACTTCTTAAGAATTAATTGAGTACGAGAACATTCTCAAGCTCATTGCTCTGTATTAAACATAACCTGAATAGCAAATGCAAGAATAGTCTGCCATAGTTAGTTCAAGGTTAACTAGAATTTATTAAAACATTATTGTCACTTTTCATTTATAACCAGAATTTCAGTGTAATAATAAATCAGCCAATTTGCACTAGTGAAAAATGAACCAACCATTTATTAAGCTGCAAGAAATAACATTACATACATTCAATAACCACTAATCCACTATGTTGTATGTTGACTTGTGATGCAATTTTTTGATTGGTTGATTATTGTGATGAATTGAAGTGGGATAGGAAACCTCTGCTACAGATAAGTCCAAATCAAGCTATGATATCAATCAAAGACAATTAGCACTAATTATGAGCATTATTGTTGTCTCTTAATTCCAACAATTTATTCACTCTTTACAACTTATGTGGCTTCCCTTGTTGCACATACATTGTCATTTTCTACTGATCTGTTTTGCCCTCTAACTACCGCGCCACTCCTGATTAAAATCTGTTTATACGATTTAATCCTCGGAAAAAGCGTAACAGTTAATCTGTTAATTGATCCTGTCTGAGCTAAACACCCTAGGCTAGATTTCCTCTGTGAGAGGCTGGTTTAAGCTCGCGTTGCGTTAATTAGTATTAAAATGGAGTGATTAAGAGGACAATGCATATAAAATGATGGAGACATGAATTTTGTTGGTCATGAACTAATCATTGGTTTTAGAGTAGGAGGGCAGATAAGCAGGCAAAGGTCTAATAAAAAACTTTATAATATGAAATTGTATTTGATTAAATAATATGAGGGTTGGCTTCATGTCGGATTTAATTAACTGTTTTGGAGAAATTAGGCTCATGAATAGACCCACGTCGCCTTCACATGCTTTGATCTACTTCTCCTCTTCTTGTGTTATCAGCTTACTATAAATAGGTCGATGAAAGGTTTCATTTTCAAATCAATTGTGTTAGCTATCAAACTCATTAATACTACTATTACTACTGCATACTATTCTTCTCTTTTAACTTGTAAAAGAAAGAACAACTAAAATGGCTTCTACTTCTCAGCCTATTAGGTCTTACAGTCTACCAGCAAGAACTCACCCTACATCCCTCAAAATCGACGAAACCATTAACAAGCTTAAATCTCGGTCAGACCAATTGTCGGGAGCTGAGAGCATTCAGCTTGAGCTCCTTAACCTTGTTGAGTTGTATGCTCATGTACACGAACTTGTGCAGACACTTTCCACCCAACAAGGGAAGCTTATCGAAGAGGCCTTAGACAGCTCGGTGTCGATCTTGGATACGTGCAGTGGTGCAAGAGATCTTATTTCCACGTTTAAGGAGCAGGTCTGCGACTTACAGTCTGCTCTACGCAGGAAAGGGAACTCGAGCACTGAGAAAGAAATCAGCATGTACATGAGCTTCAGGAAGAAAATGGCTAAAGATGTTTCAAGATGTCTTAAGGTGTTGAAGCAAGCTGAAGCCAAATACGGAATCACTGCTCCATTGCTCGATAATGAACCTGCTTTGGTGGATTTGGTTAGACTTGTAAGAGAGACTTGCTCTGCAACAATTGTTGTGTTCAGATCACTCTTCGCTTTCTTGTCCTCACCAGCAAAGGCAAGCAAGTGGTCAGTGGTCTCTAAGCTCGTCACCAAGAGTTCTAACAAAAAGGAGTCTGAGGTCTTCAACGAGGTCTCTGGTGTCGATTTTGCTATTCAAAACGAAACCAAGATCGACGTGATGGTAGTACGGGGCAAAATTCAAGCCCTGGACGCTAACCTTCAAATTCTTGAGGGAGAACTAGGGTGCCTATTTAGGTGCTTATTACAAAATAGAGTTTCTCTTTTGAACATTCTTGCTCAGTAATGAGTGTATATTAGACTATTCTTTGTCATGGTACTGAAAATTGTGTATTTTGTATATTGAGCCTTTGGCTGTCATAGTTAGCAATGAAAATAGATACTGATTGATTGATTCATACATATTATCTCTCTCTCTTTCAAAGTATTTTTATCTTTACATTCTGCAACTTTTATCAGCACCTTCAGAACTCAAACTTACACTCTTCTTACGTCGAATGTTTATTACATGGACTCTAAACAATGCGATCTTGGCAATTAGTTATCCATAATTTTCATCTTTCATCAAAGATTATGCCCTGTTACTGATTTCTATACTTTTATAATACGAATTTCTTTTCGCACAAGTCCCATGACTTCTCAACACAAGTAATTACTCTGTTTTCTGACGATGAAGTTGGTTTCGTATCATCATGGACTCAAGATAATGTGTTCTTTAATGAATAAATTTTCGATCCTTTTCGTTCATTGCATTCCATATGAGTCCTTTTTCGTTTTTCCGTCAATGTTAATCATTGACTTCAGAAACTTCTTGAAACTGTGCCTAACATCAAAAGTTCTGTTGCCATGTTGATTTAGGTATGCGTAGCATCAGTCGAGTTCGTCATATCATGAAATAATGTATAAGGCATGTGAATATGAATGTGGTTTGTCTAGGAAGAAACCCGACTTTTTATCTAAATTCAACCGTTCTTCTCTAGTACTTTAAAAGGTTTTCAATCTAAGAACTACTAAACTTGGAATCCACTAATTTGTTTCATTATCCCTTAATTAAGTCAATCTCTCTTCTGCCATACTTGCAACTTGCAAGCTTTGTTTAACAAATAGTAAGGTTTGTCAATTTAATCAACTGATAAGGTTTGTTCTTAGAGTTAGCTCAGCTCGGCTCGTGCCAACCAACCTGGTGAACTAACATTCCAATAATATGCAGCAGCTTTAGTTTATTTATTACTCGATTTAAGCTTAATCGTAGTGTTGGAATTTCAATTACATTATCATCTAAACTTCTACAGATATAATCAACTAATCAAGTACCTAAGATTTTGCTAATGCACGAAGTTGCATATGAAACACAGCTGCTTTTTATTTATTGCATCGGATATAGTACTGTTATATAGAATTCTGCTAACAAAGCACGACGAACATAAACTCCAGTAGCTCATTAGTAAGCTATTGGAACGCCAACGAATATAACAAAGAAGTGAGTAAAATACACAGAACATTATGGTACGAACAAATATAACATTATGGAACTCCTACAGTATTAAGTCACAAGTGTTCGTTACAACAATTTTTTCGAAAAGGAACTAAAATATCTGAGATTTCAATCCTGGCAAGTGGTTCGTCCTACCTTCTCCTTAGCAGTCCAACAAAACATTGCTAAAACCAACCTTAACGAGTAATCGTACTTAATTAGTTAAAAACATTGCAAGTGGAGTTCGATAGTTGATTCTATTTCGATACAAGGGGATGCTTACTGGCTTGGGAAGTGTAACTACTGAATGATTTCGCTTGCGTACGACAGGCATACGAAGTATAAGCTTCCATTGCCTTACTGCCCGTACTCTGTATCTACTACGGAATAGTTGATTCAAGAACGGAAGAAAACTGACTGATTTTTCAATAATGTTGCTCATGTCTTAGACCAAAATTGGACATAACCTGCATTTATTAAATTTTTATACCAAGTGTATAAGCTAAGGGTTGGATTGATTGTATCACAGTGTTTGTCGTGCTCAAGTCATAGATATGCTACTTAATTCCAATTTGGCATAGAAATTTATAGATAAATTAGAATGATTGCTATTTTATTGTTGCATTTGAATTCTTGGGTGGATGTCCGTACCTATTAAAAATATATGCTTTCGGCGATATTTTTTATATTATTTATCAATCAAATATGGAACGAAGAAAGTATGTATTGTAATATTAACATTAACTGAAAGGAGTTTGAATGTTTAATTTGATGCATGGTGTTTAATTTGAGCTTCACTGACACAACATTTGTCTCCCTTCTAGCTTGTCGATAACATTTATTTAACCCTTGTTTGGATCAAATAATGCAAAAACAGGTGATAAAAAAAATACTATAGAGACAATTTTATATTTTATTTAAAACGAACATATATCCATCAAATATTATTTCAAATTTATCACTAAGAATTCAAATGGTGATAGTTTGTAAAATTCTGAAGATTAAAGACGAAGAATAATATCTTAAAAAGTATTTAACTTTGTACGGGTACGATTTTTCTTTTTGTCGATCTACAGGTAGGATATTTTATAACATGATTGAACTTATATTAAAGCTTCAAATTGCCGTACAACATGCTACTAATCACTCAATAATACAAGCCCCCTTCTCACCACCCCCTTCCTTCCTTGTTCACAAAATTGGGTATGATTGATATTTATTCATAATATAAAAAAACTTTACTATAAAATTAGCAAATCAAAGATATTTTATCACTCAAATGGACTAAATCATGATATTAAACATATTATGTGAAGGTCATTGAAAGACCACGTTTCCTAACATCCCTAGTACGGATGAATACGGTCACATGGCAGGTTGACGAATGATTTCAGAAAATAGCATAAAAAATTGTGCAGTTTTTGTGTAGTGAAGATTTATATAGAAAAACTTCCTAGTAAAAATGTTTTGCTATGAATTAATTATGAACATATGGTAGCAATTAATTTCGCCACCATGGATCACGGTCGAACACATGGTGGAAGAAGGGACAAGGAGACACGAGGTTTCCTTCTACGGGTTATCATTAGACGACATGTCTCGGAGCGATTGCTCGTACTTATTCGTTGCCATTGATGGAGCCTCCGATCTCATTGCCATGTTTGATGCCCACTACACTCTGTAGTATGTAGTATGTAGAATGGACTAGTGCCCATATTAGCTTAGGAATGGTTTTGGATATTTGAATTATTGTTTTTTTTTCCCTCTCCTACATATTCAATTTGTAGTTTTGTACTAGTATGTGTTGATATTTTTTTTGGGTGTAACTCAACTTGCTAGTTGCTCGAATGAATTGAACAAGTTGCATATCTAACGTAGTACTTCTTTTTTTTGTTTGGTTAAGTTTGTTGTTTTATTTTCGATTTCCAAGCTAACATAATATGTACTACATATAATATCTTAATGAATTCGTTAAAAAGATTTGAACCTAACAAAAATAGAATGCGTTAGGAACTTAGGATGATTTTTATCACCAAACCAAGTTGAAGATATATCTTGAGACATAAGTAGCTAGGAGATATAGTTATGGAACTCCTACTCCCAAAATATGTACACTAACTCGAAAGTTAGTTGTGAAAAAACAAATCTCACCATGAAAATGTGGTACACTACGTCTTCCATCTCATACGGAGTATGATTTACAAAGTTTACTATTTTCATGGTATTCAACATGTAAATTTCACTATAATCATCTTTAATTTATTGTTAGCAAAAATTGTAAGGCAAAGTCTTAGATGCATCGAGTGTACAATAATTTATTGTGCACAAGATTAGAGTGACCCTTTTGACGAATATAGTGACCTTTTGATCATTATAGTTACCTTTATTATTTATCAGCATATTGATGTCAAGTGGAATTATTATATAAACTAAAAAATTCACTATATGCTTCATGCACAATAAATTTATTGTACATCTGATGCATACAAGAATTTCTGAAACTATAAAATTTACTAAGAGTCTAAACATTAAAATGAGTCAAACAAAATAAAACTTTGATCTTTTGATCGTGTTTTAATATACTATTTAAGTTGTAAAAGTTTGACCGATGCAAATTATATGGCACGGAAGGAGAATAAATTCACTACTTTCTCAAGGCATCATAGCTTGTCTGATGTTTTTAGATTTGGATCCCGAAAAGTTTTATAACAACCCTACAAATAGACTTATCTTAGCCATATAGGAAGTAATTTAAAATTAAGGGTCCAGAATTCGCAAGTATTTTTTGAAAAAGATAATGAAATTTTTAAGAAAATATATAAGATGGCTAAGATTGATTGAACTCTACTTGGTAACATTTTTATTAACTCTATCGGATCCAAATTCGATCTTTTCACATGGTGCTATTTACCAGATGTTATTTTTTTAAAAAGGCCGTTATTCACTTATTCTTACGTATTGTATAGTAGTAATCTAGTTGTTAGGCAATTAGGGTTTTCTCCATTGTCTCTCCATATGATTTCCATCTGGTAGAGGTAATTGGAACTTGTGTCATTGTCCAAAATCAGCAAAACTTACCTGGCTTAGGAATTGTCAATAGAACTTGTGCTTGTGTCGCGCATATTTCTACTTATTAGCCTTTATATGAACTTAATCTCCTCAAATAACTTTATATTTTCCAAGGTTAATTAAGGCTCCGTTTGTTTTGAAGGAAAACAATTTTCATGGAAAATCATTTTTTAGGGAAAACAATTTTCATGGAAAATCATTTTCTAGGGAAAATAATTTTCATGGAAAATCATTTTCTAGGAAAAAAGTTTTCCTTTGTTTGTTTGATTAGAGGAAAACTCATGAAGAAAATGAAAAATGTAATGGAAATGAAGGAAGGGTGGGGGAATGAATAAGGGAYATGTAAGAAGTGGGGAGGAAATTGTGGCATTCCTTCTCTACAAAAGGAAAATGATTTTCCTTTTCCAAAGTGACATTTTCTCCTTTGAGGAAAATGATTTTCTACCTATTTTCAAAATAAACAAAGGAAAACTAAAAGAGAGAGGAAAATCATTTTCCGGAAAAATGTTTTTCGTCAAAACAAACGGAGCCTAAGAGAAGTAGTGAACATAGCCTTTGGCAAAGAGCAAGTATTTTACTCTTTTACACTCGAAAATAGTGAAAATAACAATTGTCCATTCAAACCTCTCAAATTGAATGTACCAACAACATGATCGCCTCATTGTCTCTTCTTCGCGAATAATTTAACACCAATCTTATATCCTGTCTCGAATCTGTTGGCATCAAGGAAACAAAAAAAACCTGTCAGCTGATCACTGGTAACACAGATTATGGAAATCAATACTGTAAAAAATAATCCACTAAAAATATGCATTGGGAAGCGGTGGTACAGAGGGAGGGAGTATATATTGTTGGGCCGCCGTCAAATGTTTACTCACACACTAGTATGATGTATGATATTGTTCGTTTTAGGCCGCCCAAGTCCTCATGAGAATTTGTATTTGAGCACAATTCAAAAGACCTCATACTAGTGTGGTGAACTAATCATAACAAGGAGTTCTTCAACTCCCCATTTCTTTCAAGTGGGACTTGAATTGTTTGTCCTCAACATATATTATGATCAAAATATGTGTGATTGTGTGAGAATCAGCGTCTATTTCATGCATTGACCATTATATATAAAAATATGTAAACCCTTCAGTTGTAACATGTATTCATTGTTTCTAGCTCAAATTTGTATCAAGTAGTCTGAAACTGTGAATGGTGAAAGATTTTGGTGCTGATTTGTTTGCATATAAATGATCATACGATATGTTAACGTACCATAATACTATTGCCCTGTTTCACAATTGTGCTACTTAAAACAGGATTGTCAGCTGATTGTAGGAAGAACCATACATTCAACCATATCCGATCCCTACCACATGTGTATATTTATCATTTGGATATATATATATTAGCCATGCCCGGTCCATCTACTTGGTCCTCCGATTTCCTTTTCGGTTCATTAATACTGATCTTACTGATTGACAAAGTACAGCTGTTTGAATCTCATCTGGTTCGTTCGAGTGTTCAACTTCATCCTTTGGTGTCCTGACATGTTTCTGTGAAAATCTTGGAACCACTTGTTTAATGGTAACTAAGGGACATACTAACATACATACATCACTCTAATTAAAGCTTATTGCTTTGAATCATTGTTAAGGAAGTGAGACGGAAGATGGTACGGAATCGTAGAAAGTAGATTTAATGTACATTGTTCTCGACTTGAATTGAAATAAGTAAAGATTAATGGTTACACTCTTACACTGTCTGTTTTGCTGTGTTTTAGCACGCGTTTGACCATTTATATCGAACAACAGATCTTCAACATAGTTTATTGCTGTACATACTTTCCTGTCAATTGCAAAGGACTGCCTTGTGACTGATGCAGAGAAGATGATGCTTGTTATCAAACGATAACATCAATTTCTACCATTGTAGTTTAGGTGTTACAAAATGCTCAATTGTTACATATTTCTGTGCATTTTTACTGGAAAATGTTGCATTGGACTGACATTTATCATATGGCTTTAAATTTTGCTATGCATATATCATGTCATCATAAAAAATAATGCTTGTTTTACCTTCAACCGAATTCAAGTAAATAAACAAACAAACAATGGCTGAATGGGGAAGATGAAATAGGGAAAAGCCTATCATGATTTTCCCTGGTTCGAGGGTTACGTTGTAAAGTAAAATTTTCATTTCTTTAACGCAAAATAAAGTAAGGTCTTCAAGGTTAATATTTATTAATAATAATTTGTCAAATTATATATATATATATATATATATATATATATATATATATATATATATATATATATAATTCGGACTATTTGGATTGGATTGGACTTTTTGGACTCAAAATTTTTGAATCCGAATCCAATCCGAAAATCCAAATTTCAAAAAATTTGAGCTCGAATCCAATCCAAATTTTAAAAAGTCCAATCCAAATAGCTTATTTGGATTGGATTAGTTTCGATTTCGAACTGGAGTACGAATAGTGGACACCCCTAACTAGAATCGGTGGTATTTTTATCGCATTGCTTGTGATACCATGTTAAGAGACCGACTTAACCTAAGGTGTAGTTTAAGTTTATAATTGAGGCTCATATTTACTTATCTATACTTTTGCTTATTGTATATTCGTATGTCCTGTAAAAATTTCCAACAATCGTCAACTAAATTATCTAATTTGCCCATTTGGTACGTGGAAGAACCGTGAATTTTCGCTGCTCATTCTATCTTCTTAGGTGATAGATTTTGGTTTGATATGATCATTAGAGTTTAAAAACAAGAAAATTTAGGACAAAATATTGATGTAGTATAGATCAAGTGTACCTAGAAGACATTTTTGGACGAATTGGATTGGTTGGTCTCATTTAAAAAAACCTTACCAAGAACAAGGCCCCATATCCTCCATGATTGAAGATTGAGTGTTACGTTCATGGGCGTTACAGCCTGGTGCACCCCTAACAGAAAACTATCAACCATGTAATCGATTTTAAAAATACTACTCCCTCTGTTCCTTGAAGAAGTTACCAGTCACTATTCATACGCTTCCCAATGCACGTTTTGTATCGTTTATATCTTTAGTTGTATATTTGTAAAAATTATAACAATTGAATATTAATAACGTATTCATCAACCCGAATCAAACAAGACCCCACATGACTATATATATTCTTATAAAATGATAGTTATTCACGAGATTCTTTTCACTTGTGAATAGTCAAATAAACGCATATGGTACGAACTTTAAGGAACGGAGGGAGTACGTACTTCACCTTCATTCTTTTTTATACAAGAAATGATAAATAATTGCTCGAGGTATGTACGATCTAGTAATAATATAATATTGTATTATAATATATATTATATTAATGGTACACGCGAGCATAGTAACCTTTGGTTCTTTTTGTCATTTTGTGGAAGGTCTTCTTTTGTTTTGATTTTATTCTCCAAGCATGTTGGAGTATCTCTATGAAGCTTCTTTAAGTTGAATTCCTTGTTCATCTGAAATAATGATTGAGTTTTATTAAGGTTATGGATTTGTGGTTAAGAGTTCGTTAAATAGTAGTGTAACTAAAATTATTTGAAGGGTTTTTGTCAAAAATCACTTTTTAGGGGTATTTTGCGAGAAACTATATTTTTTAGGGGTATTTTGCGAGAAACTATATTTTTTAGGGGTATTTTGCGAAAAATCACTTTATGTAGCTATATTGATTGTTGACCATCACCTTAATGCGTGCCGGTTTTCGACATTGACTCCCTCAATTCCGACCTTATTGTCATCAGCTTGGATCAGTGCAACTATTGCGGTTGTTTCAAACATTCTTGTAGCTCGAATGAAAACAACAACGATCCAAGAAAAATAAACAACCGAAGGTGTGGTGCGTAGACTTGGGTGCGTATCGTCGGGAAGCTCAGCTCGGGGGTGAATTTTTGGGACTCACTGACTTCGAGGCAGAGGTAGACGAAAGTGTGGCCCGAGACGATGACAATAGGGTCCAAAATGAGGGAGCCAACGCTAGAAACCGACACCAAGGCGGTGATCAACAACTAGTATAGCTACATAAGTTGATTTCTCGCAATTAACTCAAAAAAATGTTGTTTCTCGCAAAATACACCTAAAAAATACGGTTTCTGACCAAAAAAAAAAACCCTTATTTGGATTTTTAAAACTTATACAAACTTTTCTTCCCTAGACCCTAGTATGAACTTATTAAGTGAGAGGACATAATAAGACCATTTTAAACAATTGAGGGGGTTCTATGCTAATTTTTTTTTTTTAGAAAAATAGGTTCGATCGTAATCCATGTCGGTAAAAGGAATGGATAGTTATTTCAAAAGTATAAAATGAAAACCCCAAAACTTCGTTGCCCAAGGTTTCGAAGAATTAGAACAATGTCAATCTAAAAAGGGTTATGAGATGTCTTTTTTTTTTTTAAAAAAAAAAGGTATGAGATGCTGTTACCACTAGGGCTGAGCACCGGTCCAGAATCGGACCGGGACCGACTGGACCGGCGGCTGTCTCTTATACACATCTAGATGTGTATAAGAGACAGTATATATATATATATATATATATATATATATATATATATGAATGTAGGAAATAGTTAAGCATCTAATTCTTATGGCTGATTGTATTAGATATTTTTATGTTTTTTTAGTGAGTTTGGTCCAATTTATTTGGGTTTTTTTATATATATATATATATATATATATATATATATATATATATATATATATATATATATATATATATATATATATATATATATATATATATATATATATATATATATATATATATATATATATATATATATGAATGTAGGAAATAGTTAAGCATCTAATTCTTATGGCTGATTGTGTATTAGATATTTTTATGTTTTTTTAGTGAGTTTGGTCCGGTCCAAATTCAGGTCCGGTTCGGTCCGATTTCAGGTCCAGACCGGACCTTTGCTCACCCCTAATTACCACTAGGCTACAACCTACAGCAAAAGCATTGCATTTTACATTATTTTTACCCAAGTATTAAATCTTATTTGTGTCTAATCCTTATTTTTAAAAAATCAGATAAGACTAGATCATAAATATTTACAACGGTTTAAACAAAAAACAAGTACTTGTATAATAAGTTCAGATCATATCACACTAAATTAGAAAATTTTATATCAATTCAGAAAATACTAAGAAAAAACACAGCTATAATATAAGTTCAAATCAGATCATACAAAAGAAAAAAATCAGTTCATATCGAACAAAAAATTTTAAATCAGAAAAATTTAGACGAACTATACATAACCTTGGTATAGTTACACTAAACTTCTTATAATAAACATAGTTGTAAGTGAGGTGTCCACATCTTAGACCTTGTTTGGTAGAGAGGAAATGAGAGGAAAGAAAGGGAAGTGGAAGGAAATATAACACTTTTCGTTATTTTGTTAAAAATATAAGGAGGTAATAGAAAGGAACCGGAAGGAATTGAGAGGAAAATTTCTTTATAATTTATTTACTTTCCTTTCCTCCCGAAATTGGAGGAATTCGAAGGAAAGAGAAATAAACTTAATTTATATTCCTTCCCTTTCCCTTCCTTTATTAATGTCTAACCAAACGTAAGAAAATAAGCTTAATTCCTTTCACTTCCTCCATTTGAATCAAACATGAGAAAATAAAATGACGATGTTGTATATATTCTACACACAAATGCATTTAATGGTCTATGATGTATGTATTCTATTATACACCATGGTGTACAATGGAATATGCGCTGATGTAACGCTAAATCTAAGCTGGAAAGGACTTCGGAGCTTGAGAGGTGAAATTCTCAAAAGTTAGAATTTGAAAATTTGACGTGTGATATGCACATTCAATGTCACAACCTGACCGTCCATATACATTGGACTGATTGAGTCATGGGCTTTTGAAAAGCCAATTAAAAATCTATCAATTACATGGAATTTGCCATTGCTCAATAAAAATCTATCAGTAGACTCAGGCCCATTTCAAGGTCTATATTCTCAAGTGCTCAACGACTCCAACCACCAGTCCACCAGTTAGTTGTTCATACCTGAGAGTCACACTCACACTAAAGTTCCGTTTGGTAGAACGTAAAACATTTTTAATGTAAAATGATTTTCAAGAAAAATAATATGCAATGGAAAAATTATTTTCATGGAAAGAATTTTTTAGATGTGATCGAACAAGCCCGACTCGAAAATTTAGCAGGCTTTGGACATGAATTTACGGCCAAAAATCGGGCTGGGCCAGACCTGATTTTTCCGAAACATTGGTAGGCTTTGGTCTTTACTTTTTTCGCATTTTAGTTAATTTTTTGAGCCCAGACCTAAAATGCCTGAAAAGCCCGCCAAGTTCGTTCCAATTTTTCGGCTTTTGGGCAACAATTTTAGGCCCGATTCCAAGCCCGAACGGTCTGACCCGACCAAAGGGCCTAATTCCACATGCCAAGCCCGACCTGGCCCATGATCACCCTCTAGAATTTTCCATTGTTTGGATGACTGAAAAAAAATGACGAAAAATAGGGAAAACGATTAGAGGGTGAAAGTAAGAGGAGGGTACATCAAGGGAAAGGAATTTAGTTTTCCCTTCTTTTAGAAAGAAAATTGATTTTCTATCATTGTAAGCGAAAGTTTACTTTATTGGAAAATAGTTTTATATTCCTTTATAAACCAAAAAATGTAAAATTGGAAAATGGAGGAAAACACTACTTTTCATGGGATTGTTTTACGCTACCAAACAGAGCTCAATGTTGAAAAAGAAAAGGAAATTAGGCTCCGTTTGTTTGGAAGGAAAACAATTTTCACGGAAAATCATTTTCTAGGGAAAACAATTTTCAATGGAAATTCACTTAAAAAAAGTTTTCCTTTGTTTGATTGATTAGAGAAAAATTCATGAAGGAAAATGAAAAATAAAATAGAAATGAAGGAAGGATGAAGACACTAAATAAGGGAGAAGTAAGAAGTTAGGAGGAAATTGTGGCATTCGTTCTCTACAAAAGAAAAATGATTTTCCTTTTTCAAAGTGACATTTTTCATTTTGAGGAAAATGATTCTTTTCCTCCTCTTTTCAAAACAAACAAAGGAAAACTGAAAGAGAGAAGAAAATCATTTTTCGAAAAAATGTTTTCCATCAAAACAAACGGAGCCTTAGAGTGGTAATAATTACCATCCATCACATGGGGCTACTATGTTTATTTACTAGCCATTATTACACACAATGTGTGCGTAAATTTTAAAATATGTTAATTTATAATTATTACACACAATCTGAGCCACTTATTGAAGGCCATATTATTCCTTCAAGTGCTCTGCTGCGTATTTTGGATGAGGATGCTAGAGCTCTTAGTTTCCCTAGATTAGTTCCTAATATGTAATAGTCTGTTTTTAATTCTTTTCTTTTTGTTTTGAGGTTGTTTCCTCTCTTTCTGCATCAAAAAATAAAAATAAAAATAAAAAATTCATGTAATAAAATATATATCATATTAATAGAGAAACATTTTTAGTAAAGAATAAGCTACATATGTAATTAGAATTTAGTAGTGTGAAACACTTGAATTGTTGAAGTTATAATACACAAAGCTATGAACATTGGATTTTTTTTCTTCGTTTTTCAATTATGTGCTTTATTTGGTTCATTAGTTTATCAATCTTTTTATCATTGTGTTCTTTACTACTTTATGAAAACAATTTTTTTTTTTTTTTTTTGCTAAACTTGATGTTTTACAATCTGCATACATATTGTTTTGAATTGGTTAGTTTGTTAATATGTACTCCCTTTGTTCCCATTTGTTTTTTTTGCCAAAATATTGTTTCTTAATGATTTTTTATATAGATTATTTCTTTTTTAATATTAAAAATTAATTATTTTATTTAAATTAAATATTACAATTTAAAAATTAGATAAAATTCCATACAAATTTAACTCATACTTTGTCATGAAAATAATTCCGTAGTTTGTATTAGGGTATGAGTAGCGTTTATATACAAGTGATTAGGGCACACTAACTAGGCCCGTTAAATACGTAATTACAATTTACAATATGGGCTCTAACAACCCCCCATCAAGTTGGAGCATGCAAATCACAAATGCCCAACTTGCCAAGTAAATACTGGAATTGGGTTTTACTAAGTGCCTTGGTGAACATATCCGTCAATTGTTCCGTCGTCTACACATATGACGGGCTAATAGTACCATCCTAAATCGCATCACGGATATAGTAACAATCAACCTCAATATGTTTAGTGCGTTCATGAAACACCGGATTCCGCACAATATATAGGGCAGACTGACTATCACAGAACAAACTCATATCGCCAGAGGGTGGGTGACAGGCTTGTCGCGTACCTATCAAAAATAACCTATTAAAACTAACTAATGTAGCTAGTGGTAACAGGGTTGAATCCACAAGGAAGCAATAATTAATTATTAATTAATTAAAAGCATCTAGATTAGTAAAAGAATCTTTGTTTGAGTTATTTTAAGCTACAACTAATTAAAGCAATGAATTAACTATGACTAAACTATAATCAACTAAAGTCTAGGGCTATGGTTCACTATAACAACAAATCAACAATAATTGGGTATCAACAATTCACAATAAGGCACAATCGAATAGGATCAAAGTTCTCTCGAATCGAATGAACCATAGAACTACTCCTAACCGTATCTCTCGACCTATGATAGTCTTGTTCTACCTATTGACGTAGATCTTGTATTAAGTTTCAATCGCTAGATCTAGAAACTCGTGACTAATCTAATTACGCAATTAAGTCGTGCACTACCTAATTGAATAACATGAAGAAAAATCAAATAGGAATTCGATAAATTGCCAAAGTATGAATTGAATCAAACCCAAAACATGCTAATTATATTGTTATAGATCCTCAATTGCCCTAGAAAAGGAACTACTCACGCATATTGATATTAAACATAATAAAAGCGATTAAAGAAAGAAAACAATGAATAAAAGAGATTAAGGATGAAGAATAATACCAAAACGTGCGAAGAATTGAAGAACTAAGGATGAACTAATGAATTGCAAAATTGTATAACAAACTAGGGTTCTTGAGAGAATACTTAATTGAATTCTCAATTAATCTAATAATAATAAAAGGTAGTTTACAAATTAGGAAATCTCTCTTGAAATACTTTTGAATTCCCAAGATAGATGGCTTGTTAAAAGTACAATTATATCCCTATAAATAACAGCCCAAAAGAAGATATTAAAACCGGCCAAATCGAGTCTGAACCGATCGGATTACATCAAACCGATCGGTTCAGATTAAATCGCGGCAATTTCACTAGGCTATCTTTCGAAGGCCATATCTCGAGCTCTGCTTGTCCAATTCAGGCGTATGACCTATCAAATCAAAGCTCTCGAAGTCTAGTTTCCAATGCAATTAGACTCACACCAATCTGACATACGAAACGTGACTTATGACCAAAAGAGTGAGCATATGTCAAAATCGATGCTTCGCAACGATCATTCTTCGCGTAGCTCCACTCCTAGCTCCTCACTACTCCTTCTAAGGCTCCGTAGTACTCGCAAATGAGTCTAAAATCACTCCAAATCAATGAAAGCAACTTGAAACTCATTCAAACACTAAACAAACACATTATTAGCAAAGAGGGTCTTAAGAAGGCCAAAAACCATTCAAAATAGCAAGAGAATGGGGAGAAAAACTATAAATCAATACAATACATCAGTGGGTGACATCCAAACTCAGAAGTAGAGCCTTCAACCACTTCAATTCATTAGTGACTTTTGACATAGAACGAAATTCGGCCTCAGCAGAAGATTTAGACACAGTGTCCTGCTTCTTAGTCTTCCAAGAAATAGGAGACGCACCCAGAAAAACCAACCAACCAGAGATGGAATGCCGCGTCAAAGGGAAGCTCGCCCAATCAGAATCACACCAACCCGTAAGATGCAAATCACAATCAGAGCGCAAAAGGATACCCCAACCCGGACAACCTTTCAAGTATCGCACAGTACGAATAGCGACCTCTCAATGGTCCCGACGTAGTTGTTGCATAAATTGAGATAGGCTATGAACCGCATAAGCCAAATCTGGTTTGGTGAAAGATAGATAGATCAAGCGAACCATCCACAAGACGACGATACATCTCAAGATCAGAGAGAAAAGAAGACTCGGATTGAGCCAGAGTATGATTCTGCTCCATCGGAGTACCAGCAGGGAGCACCCCTAGAAAACCAAATTCTGAAATAATATTGAGAGTATATTTCCATTGGCATAAGAAGATGCCCTCTGGACGACGGGCGACCTCAATGCCAATAAAATATTTCAACACACCCAAGTCTTTCATATGAAAACAGTCACTCAGATAGGCTTTGAATGTGCAAATAGCAGAAGAATCATTACCAGAGACTATTAAATCATCAACATACACCAGATTGCAGAGTGAATAGCGAGTAATCAGAGTACGACTGGACAAAACCATACCGTTTCAAAGAGGCAGCCAACTTAGAGAACCAACAACGGGGCGCTTGCCGGAGGCCATACAAAGAATTCTGAAGACGACAAACCAACCCAGGTTGAGAACCATGAAAACCAGGTGGAGATTTCATATAAACCTCCTCATCAAGATCACTATGCAGGAAAGCATTATGAACATCCATTTGGTGTAATTCCCAATTCCTCGCAGAAGTCACCGCGAGAAAAGCACGAACAATAACCATTTTAGCAACAGGAGCAAACGTCTCGTTATAATCAATACCTCAACCTGATTATTACCGAAAATAACGAGGCGAGCTTTCAGCCGCTCAAGAGAACCATCAGAATTGAGTTTTACCTTGTAAACCCAACGACACCCAAGAGCTTTCTTTCCCGGAGGTAATTTTTCCATCACCCAAGTTTGATTGTTTTCCAAAGCAGAGATTTCTTTTTGCATTGCCTCTCGCCACCCACTATCTTTCATAGCCTCCRGAAAATTACGTGGCTCAACCACAGTATCCACAGCTGCAAGAAACACACGATGTCACACAGAAAATTTATCACAATTCACAAAATGTGCTAAAGGATAGGGAGTACCTGAGGAGTTGGGAGGCGATGAACTGTGAGAGATAGATGGACTGAGCAGAGAAATAGTATGTGCGACATAGTCCCGATGCCACCCCGGGGCTCTCCGGGACCGTTGGCCATGATCCAATGCAACAGAAGAAGTCGGAGCAGCTCCATCCAAGCTGTTCGAAACAACAGCAGGAGATGTCGTGGATGAGCTGCAGTGTGGACTGCCTACTGCAGTAGAACTGCAAGCCGGACTACCCGAATCCGCACTAACCTCTAATACATACTCCAAATCATCCAAAAAATCATGATCAAACCCAGTGGACACCACCTCATTCTCCACAGTAGTAGTGCCCACTCCGCTAGTAGAAAGAAAAGGGAAAACATTCTCATGAAATTTGACATCCCGCGACACAAATATTACCCCGGTTGCCAAATCATACACTTTCCAACCTTTCTTCCCATGAGGATAACCCACAAATACACCTTTCCTACTACGTGAAGCAAATTTGTCACCCTTGGCCTTTTGATTATGAGCAAAACACAAACACCCAAACACTCGCAACTCATCAAAATTAGGGGATTTTTCCAAAAAGGAGTTCAAAAGGAGTTTTATTTTTGAGTAAAGGCGAGGGAGTACGATTAATAAGATAAACCGCACTAAGGACACACTCACCCCAAAAAGTAACAGGCAAATTAGCTTGAAACATCAAAGCACAACTCACATTTAGGATATGTTGGTGTTTACGCTCAACCCGACCATTTTGCTAAGGAGTGCCGACACAAGAGGTTTGAAAAAGAATACAATTGTCATTAATAAAAGGAATCATGGGCTTGAATTCTGTACCATTGTCACTCCGCACACATTTAACACTAACATCAAATTGACATTTAACCATGGCAAAGAAAGAAGTAAAAGAAGAATAAACTTCAGTTTTATTATTCAACAAATAAACCGTAACACCACGAGAAAAATCGTCAACAATTGTCAAAAAATAATGAGCACCACAAGTAGACGGTGTCTGATAAGCACCCCATAAATCACAATGAATCATCTCAAAGATACGACTAGCTCTACTATCATTATTAGGAAAACTATCCCGTGATTGTTTAGCCTGTGGACAAATTTCACAAGGTTTATTCAAAAAACTACTACTCGAACTAACTCGCAAAGCAGGAACTAACTTGACTATTTTGTCCGACGGATGACCCAAACGACGATGCCAGAGCTCAAATGGAGAAACCATTGGGTCGTGCACCGCACACACTTTAGAAGTCCGCCGAAAATAATATAGTCCATCCATCCGTTCACCAGCTCCAATCAGGCTCCCCGAGTGTCGGTCATGTATAGCACACAAAGAATCAGTGAATTTGACAAAACAATGAGAATCATCAACCATTTTAAACACCGAAATCAGATTGCAAGTTAATTTAGGGACAAATAAAACATTTTCAAGAATAATATCCTCCGCCAAATACACATGACCCTCCTTCATAGCAAGAGTCGTAGCACCATCAGGAAGTCCCATAGGACACGGGTTAATCGAGCGGACATCAAATAAACAAGTGTCATCGCTGGTCACATGGAGAGATGCACTGGAATCAATAATGCAAGACAATAAAGGAAACTCACCACACATTTTGTCCTGGTTGTGATTATTAATTAAAGTCATTAAAGCTTTAATATTTCCAGGTTGCAAATTAGATAAAACATGCAACACCTCAGGCTGCAAAGTAGATACGGTCAGGGAGGAATTAGCATCACTAGAAGACGAACCCACGGCATGTGCCCGAGCCGTGGGTCTGCCAGCAGCAGTAGGGGAGGCAGAAAGCCTGTTGTTGTGCGTGAGACCCGAGGAAGACGAAGGGGCTACCACGCCCTTCTTCCTGTACCGCTCCTGCCACCAATCCGGGTAGCCATGGAGGACAAAGTAAGCGGAAACATCATGGCTAGATCGCCGGCAATGAGTACAAAGTACCTTCGACTTGTCCACCCGCGAAAAAATTGACTTAAGGTCAGTGGGCAATGCAAATATGTGAGTAGGTTCAACCTTCTCCTTGGCTTGAGCAATAGCCCGGGAGCGCTCCTCCTGAATAAACTCTTGATGGGCATCATCGAGGGTCGTCGAAGGCTTTTGGGACAGTAAATTACTCTTCACAGCAGCATACCTATCGTCATCAGTCCTGACTAGAAATTGATGGAATATTTCTTCCTCCCGATCACGAGCATATTTGTTAGCCAAATTACACGATCACGAACCACATTCGCAGCCGTGTGGAGGCTTAAGGCGGAGCAACTCATTGTAGAGGCCCATAAGCAGAGTGTAGTACTCCTCGACGGACATCGTTTTGGACTGTTTGCAGTTGGTTATGGCAGCCTGTAGTTGCTGCAGACGTGGGCTATTCGCACCACAAAATCGCCGCTCCAAATACAACCACAGAGGGCTGGCTTCGTCAAAGTAAGGAAAGGAAGCCGCAATACGCGGCTCAATAGTACGCTAGATCCAAGAGACAAGCATGGAATTAACCGTCTCCCAATCAAGCATCTTCTTCTTCTCGGTAGGTTAGAGATGGTTCCGTCAACGAAATCGAATTTCCGACGAGACTTCAAGGATAGTGTTATTGCTCGAGACCAAGCAAGATAATTGTCGCCTTTCAAAACGACATTAGCGATAGTATTCCCCAGTTGATCACCGACACCAAGATAGAAAGGAGAGTTAGGATCAACACGCGATTCCTCCGTCATGGTTGATTAGCAAACAAACAGAAAAATAGAGGAAGAAGACGAAGGCTAGCGTGAAGAAAAAAACGTGAAGTATAGAGAAGTAGGGTTTAGAGCAAAGTAGGCTCTAATACCATGTCACGAAAATAATTCTGTAGTATGTATTAGGGTATGAGTAGTGTTTATATACAAGTGATTAGGGCACACTAACTAGGCCTGTTAAATACATAATTACAATTTACAATATTTTATTTCTTACGATTAATAACAAAAGTTGTGAGAATTACAAGATGGAGGGAGTAATTTAATTATTTAAAATAATTCAACTCTTAATAACTTCCTCATACCCCTTCCAAAATCACTCCCTCAAAAAAGAAGGCCCCTACAACACTACCCTCCAAACTCCCCCTTCTATATTTATCCCCATATAAAAAAACATGCAAATAAGCAAATAAATACATTAACTTATCGACATAATTTCGCTTCTTTAGTTTTGTATACAAATTATAAAATGTTTATATTTCATACGGAGTACAGTATATTGTTTTCTATTTTTTTTAAAATGCTACAATATAGTATTTTAATTTCATAATCAATACTATTTATTTATTTATTTATTTATTTATTTATTTATTTTATTTTTCCAATTTTTTAATATTCGATGTTACGTATAAATCTATGAAAAACTAAACAAGGAAAAAATTACTAACAGGAATGCTACCCACAATGTTGTCAGAATTAGTTATAGGCTTAAGTATAGCAAAATCTCCAAGTGATATCAATTATTAGCGAATACATTAGAATTGTATTAAATAAGCGAATTTACTACCTTTGCTAAACTATAAGTAAATAAACGAATCGACTTCTTATACAATTTATAATGGATAAAAAAATTGCTTAAAAGGTGAGCTATTCTTTCTATTGATTAGTTTTATGCGCTTATTTCAAATCAGTGAAAAAAGTGCATGTTGTTACTTTATTTGTTGCTTGTTGTTGCTTTGTGTTATTCAACTTAAGAGACACACATTGATAATACTTATTGAAACACGTCTTGATATTACTTGTTTCTGTTTTATTTTTCATTTTCAAAGCGATGAAAAAGTACGTATATCGTTACTATGTTACTTGTTCATGTCTTGTGTTGTCCAACTTAAGAGACACACATTGATATTGCTTGTTTCTATTCTATGTGCCCTTTTCAAAGGGATGAAAATAATGCATATTGTTGTTTGTTCCTATCTCGTGTTGTCAAATTGAAGAGACACACTTTGACATTACTTAGTTTTATTATATGTGTCGTTTTCAAAACATTGGAAAGAGTGCATATTGGCACTTTGCTACCATTTTTTTTTCTACCTGTGTGTTGTCAAATTGAAGAGACACGCGCGCATTGTTACTACTTGTTGTTATTGTATGTGACATTTTCAAAACTATGAAGAGTTCAAACCGTTGTCCAATTAAAGAGACACAAAACAAGATTACTTTTTTCTGTTTTAATCATGTGCCCTTTTCAAAGCGAAGAAAAGAGTGCGTATTATTGCTTGTTTCTACCTTGTATTCTCCTAATCAAGTGACAAACATCGATACTATTTTTTCTATTGTATGATGCCCTTTACAAAACAATGAAAAGGGAGCATAATATTAACCTTGCTGTTGTTTTTTGCCTTGTGTTATTCAAGTCAAAGGACACACATTAATGTTGTTATCGTATGTTGCCCTTTTCAAAGCTATGAAAAGAGTGCATACTGTGCATCTCACTACTACCTTGTTTCATACTTTCTCCTAACATTGAAAATACGACACCTCAATCCAGTTTTAAATCCTTCTTTTGTTCAAACACAATCTTTACCTACACCTACAAATGTTAATCTAAACACCTCCCAGTTCTCTAATACTTCAACTACAAATTCAACCTCTACTTATAATCCCTTTTCTAGACTTCTGAGCTTTACTTCTTGGGCCCATAGATCTTTGAGGCAAGCGTTTTGTTCAAGGAATTTCAACTCCACAGATAACTTTCCCCTAAGCTCTACTACTATTCCTCCTTTAACCACAAATATATCCTCTCCTACTTTTAACCATAATGAACCTGTTCTAGGATATCCTCTGTGGTCTTTGAATGGTGTTCAACAACCTTACCCACATCACTACATTTCTTACAATACCATGCACCCTCCTGCACCAGATCAAGCAGGACCTAGTAATTGGATGGATCATATTAATGAATCCATGCCACCACTGTTTCCCACCCATACACCTCTAAGCCCTTCTTTTCCTAGAACCCACAACCACAACTCTTGTCCTACTTTAAATTTCCCTCCTTTTCAAAACCCTCATAATCATTCTAACCCACCTTTTCACCTTTTACCAGCAACTAACGACAGGTTTAGGTTCTCACCACCTCCTGTTGCAGATCTCCTCAATCCACTATTACCTTCTGCTAATCCTTATTACTTTTCTTCTTCTTCCTCTACAAATGATCATTTTGAAATTCAGCAAGATGTGAGTAATAATATAGGATTCTCATCTGATTCCTTTTTTGGATTAGGAAGGGATGATTCCTTATCTATTCACTCTTCAAATTCTTCTATGAACACTTCACCTATGTCAGAACACCAAATCTCATGCAATGGCTCCTCTCCTAATTTTTTCTTTTCTTCTCCTCCTTTGAAGCAAACCTGGTTAACCTCTTCCAAAAGGAGAAGGGGAAATGGTTACAGAAGAAATCAATCTGACCAAGGCCTTTGGTGGGGGGATATTAATGAAAATGACTTCTWTACAAAAAGGAAAAAGGCAAGACTTGATATACTGGAAGCTAAAGGAMGTTTTAATTTCTGGACAAAAAAGGATGGATTTTTTTCCTTCATAGGAAAGGCTCTAACTGATGTTTCAATGGCTAGAAATTTGGGAGTGGAAGCTGACTCTGATATTAAAGAAAGGATGAAAAACAAGAGGAGGTTTCAGAGTTCTGATAACATGGAAATTCAACCTGCAAAGAAGAATAAATCCTCTTCTTCTTCTTCTTCCTCACCTGAAAAATCAACAGCATCAGGCCCTACCTGCATGGACATTGATCAACCAAAGGAAGCAGCAACTGATAATTTATCTTCTAAGGAAGTGACTGTTCTGATTCAGTCACCAGCTCATCAATGAAAATTCTCTCCTGGAATTGTCAGGGCCTGAGTAAGCCTAATAGCCCTACAATTCCTTACATATTTTGGCTTTTAAATACTTATCATCCTTGTTTTTTGTTTATTATGGAAACYAAATGRTRTGTAAGCAAAGTTAAGAATSTTTTGCCTAGTTTAAGTAGTAAGMTTGTAACAGGAAAAGATGCTTTAYGAGCTAGTGGTGGTTTGGTTTTGTTCAGTTGGTCCTCTGATGCTATCACTATTATCCTTGTCTCTGATAGGATAATCTTTTGTAATGTACTTCTTCCTAATGGCATTTTAAATAAAATCTTATTCCTGTATGGTGATCCAGTGGTAGAAAATAGGAGTGTTGTTTGGGAACAACTACTTACTATTATTTATGAAAATCCAAACATCCTTATAATAGGAGACTTCAATCAGGTGGATTCTAATGATGATAAAATTGGTGGTAATTTTATAATCAAAGGATGGGATGTTTTCATGAAATGGAGAATTGATTCTCATTTGCATGAAATAGTTTATTCTGGTCCTAGATTTACTTGGACAAACAAAAGAGAAGGAAATCATCTRATTCTTGAAAGATTAGATAAAGCCTTTGCTTCCTTTGAATGGCTTGATTTTTTCKCAAACACTAGATTACTTCATTTACCTATAACTGCTTCAYATCATGGAGCGGTTCTTCTAAAKACATCACAAATTGAAACAACAACAAAAAGACCTTATCAAATTGAAAATTGGTGCATCAATTTTCAGGAAATAGCAGAGTTAGTCAAATTCTACTGGAGTTTCCCAATCTATGGAACTATTATGTACTCKATTTCCATTCGWTTTAACCTGATCAGAAATGCTATCAAAAAATGGTGTCTTAACAAGAAATTATTTATGGGAATTAATTGGAAATTAATTCAAACAACTCTCAATCAAGAAGGAATTCCTATTACAAATATTCTACAAGGAAATTCTTTCATCACAGCTCAAAAGGATATTATGCAGCAAGCTAATATGGGTRTACAATATTGGAAGCAAAGAATRAAGGACAAATGGATTCAAGAAGGTCTTCTACCTACCAAATTTCTTTTCAGTAAATTTAAGCAAAAARAAATGAAGAGAAGAATAATTATGTTAAAGAATGACCAGGAAGAATGGATTGAAGAACCATCACAAATTAGAAGTATGATTGATCTACATCTCAAGGAGATTTTCAAAGCTAATACCAATACCAATGGAGGTAACACACAAGAAGGTTTTATGACTGATAATATTCTTAGGGAACTTGCTTTACCRCAACTTACGCAAGGTAATATTCATCAACTTTCAAAATCTTGGGAGGAAGATGAAATCAAGAATGCTTTTTTCTCTCTTGGAAAAAACAAGTCTCCAYGACCTGATGGGTTCACTGRGGAATTCATTATACATTATTGGGATATTTTTGGSCCTTCAATCATAATAGCAATTCAAAAGTTCTTTGCAACTGGAAATCTCCTCAAGAAATGGAACCATACTTTAATTGTCCTCATACCCAAGGTGGACAATCCAAGAACAGTTCAGCAACTAAGACCTATAAGCTTATGCAACACGTTTATAAATGCATTACGAAGTGCATGATTGGTAGAATGAAACCCTTCCTGAGTGATTTGATACATGAATCTCAACATGCCTTTGTTCCCAGGTAGATACATGGGTGATAGCATTGTATCTTGTGAAGCTTCTTCAATATTATTAATTCAAGAAAGGGTGGAGAAACATGTGTGCAGTGTTTAAGTGGATATGAATAAAGCTTATGATAGGTAAGCTGGGTTTTCTTACAAAAATACTTCAAGCTTATGGTTTCCCTACTAAACGGATTTCTCTTATAATGCAATGCATTACAAAGGTCAGCTATACTACACTTCTCAATGGGTGTCCTTTTCAAAATTTTAATCCAAACTGTGGATTAAGACAAGGAGACCCTTTGTCTCCTTATCCTTTCCTTTTCTGCATGGATATTCTCTCTAGGATGATTACTTTAGCTGAAGATATTAAGCTTCTGGAAGGGATTCCATTATATAGAGGTGGTTTCAAGGTTTCACATCTTTTTTTTGCTGATGATTCCATGTTTTTTTATTAAACTTTCACACAACTCTATACACCATTTACACACCATTATTAGTAGGTTTTCAACAGCCTTAGGACAACTACTAAATTTTAAAAAATCGTTTGTTAAATTCAGCCCAAATACTACTACTGCAATTAAGGATTTAGTTAAATCTACAATGAGAATGAATGCTGTTGATCAAGTGGGCATCTACTTAGGTGCTCCTGTGGATCTTTTAGGAGGAAAAACACAGTATTTCACAAGTTTGGTTGATAAAATTAGCTCTAAAATTCTAGCTTGGAATCATTTGATGATTTCTCCTTCAGCTAAACTTATACTCATTAATACAGTCCTTCTTGCTTCAGCCTCTCACCTTCTAGGAGTTTTCAAAATCCCTATTGCTATCACTAATAGAATCAACTCTATTATAGCCAATTTCTGGTGGAAAACTGATAACTCAAAAGGAATCCATTGGAAAAAATCAAGTTTTCTACACTTACCTAGAGGAGCAGGGGGTCTAGGGATTAGGGACATCTCCACTTTTAATGATGCAATGTTGATCAAGAATGTTGTTAGATTCAACAATAATCCACAGCTTTTAGTTTCCAGACTTTACAAGGGACTAAAGACAAGGTTTCCAAGACAGTGTGTTTCAAACAGGGGCAAAGGCATTAATTGGCCTTTTGGTTTGAACTCTATTCTACAAAGTGAGAAATTTTTTAATAGGAATTGTGCCTGGAAATTAGGAAATGGTAAATCAGTCAGAGCAGGATTAGACCACTGGGTTTTGGGAGAAGTTCCTAAAGTCAAGGACAGTGTTAACCTTCTTGCTATCTCCACAACCAGGGTATCAGATTTCTTTCTTCCTAATACCACAATATGGGATCATAAAAAGCTTCTTGATTTTTTTGAATCACCAAGTGCAAAATTGATTTCACAATTAGAAACAAACACAACCTCAACCAATGATTTCTTGTATTGGAAATACAATGAATCAGGCCTTTACACAGTCAAATCAGGTTATTTTCATCTTTTAAAGGATAAAATAGGATTAGAGTCTAATCCTATTTTAACCCAGTTTTATAGGAAAATTTGGAGTTTAAACNATTTGGCTAGCTAGAAACAGGTATGTCTACTCAGCTCAAGAAATTACATCTACTTCTCTCCAATTAATACTGGACGACATCCACAAGCAACAACATATTTTCTTCAATAGAAGCACCCAACAAGGGAATTGTTTAAATTAGGAAAGCACTTACCCTCCTGGGTTTTTGGTTGCAAATATTGGAAAAGAAAAATTTGGACAACATAATACCTTATGTTTAATTGATGGCTCTTGGACGAAGAAGGACCAAATTGGAGGTTTTGCTTGGATTGAAAATGATGACTCAGGACGCACTACAAAACAACAGGGTGGATTCATGGTAAGCACTTCAGCTCTTCAAATGGAAGCTCAAGCTTGTCTCCAATGTCTCAAGCATTATTCTGCAATCAGCATCAACAACAACAATTATATTCGATTAGCTATCTTCACAGATTCTTCATTACTRATAAAGTTGCTCAATAAAGATATTCAAACCCCAATTCACCTAATCTGGACTCTGAAAGAGATTCGAGATTTGGCAAAATCTTTGATTTGGTGCAAGATAACGAAGGTAAGCAGGGGTTTGGTGGAGGATGCAGACAAGCTTGCCAAACTTTGCAGATCACATCATTTAGTTATTGGAGTTAATTAGTTTTGTTCGTTGTTCTTTCTTATGTTGTTTTATTTGTAATTTTTCTGATGTCAAAAAAAAAAGAAAATACGACACCTTGATGTTACTGTTTTTTTTAGTTTGTCACTTTAAAAAAATGTTTTGCTTATTCAAATTGATTTGTTACTGAGTTGTTATTCATAGATATTTTGTGCTCTAAAAATGACTATGTTGTTTGTTCTGTTTTTGAGTCTTAATCTTTCACTTGTCGAATTCTTTAATTATAAGGATTCAATTATTTGAAGAAATATGATTTACCTTCAAAAAAATTGAAACTAAAACTTTTTTGTGTTGTTTTTGGAAACCTTTGATTCCGTAATGTTTCCTATACCCCCTGGTTATTTTTCAGAGCCTGTGGTTCCAAATTCAAAGTCTCGAAAAACGATTCTACTCATCTCAAGTATTTTTGTGTTATTTTTTTATAAGTGGATTAAATACACATTTTATATGTGATATTTAATTGATATTTATCATATTTTTCTCTATATTTAATTGTCTTGAGCTTTATTTGTTATATATTTCGATACTACTTGTTCCAAGTACGGAAATCTGAAATATAGGAAAATAGGGAATCTAAATCGTTGTATCTGAATCTTGAGTGTCGCCAGAAAATCCACCGGAAAGTGCGAGGGTGATCTGCGTCCGGTTCCCTGAGGAGAGACAAAGAGCAGTCAGAGGGCCCAGAGGTTTGTACCCTGGGGACCACCTCCGATGCTTAAGTCAGCAATATGAGGAGAGAGAAAAGTGAAAAAGAAAGAATTTAGAGAGAGAAAGTGTGTACTGATATCAGAAGTCTCAAAAGTTGGTCCCCTAATTCTGTGGTCCTCATCCCTATTTATAGGCAGTATGAGGGCATGATCGTAATTTTGCCAACTATCAGAAAGATCTAGAATATCTTCTAAAGAATTCTGTTAGACTGCTTTCTTAAGAAGCTATCCTCTATTGACGGTCAACGCAATTAAAATGGCATTTCTATATAAGGTCATTGGCCTGCCGTATTAAGGTGGGCCGGAACAGTCAGCCCCACGCTCGACTTTTAGTTTTTTTAAAAAATATCGAGCGGTATAAATGTCAGACCTCATACAATGGCTTAACATTCCTTAGGGTAATAGAGGAAACTACATTTAGGATTTTTAAGCCCTGCCTGAAGGACTGATAAGCATTGAAATCTGCAATGCCAACTGAATTCCCTCCAATCCGATATATATAAAGGATTATCAATGGGCAAGTACACACTGGCGTTTATAAGTGAAAAGACACAATAGGTGAAAGTAGGCATCCGAGAAAAGTGCAAATGAACCCATAGGCGATTGAGCAATGGCGTTCAGAAGCCAAACTTACTTAATGACCCATGGGCGATTACAGCCATGGCGTTCAGAGGTCAATGTCCATGTTAGGAAAACATGGCGGTCCGAGAAGTGAGTAAAAAGAACCCATGGCCGGTTACAGCCTGGCGTCAATAAGCAAAATTTTTCTAAAAACCCATGGGCGATTTTGCCCATGGCGTTTATAAGCCGAAAATCCATGTTCAAGAAACATGGCGGTCCGAGAACTGATATTGTGAACCCATGGGCGTTATAGCCATGGCGTTTCAAACCAAAATCCATGTTCAAGAAACATGGCGCCGAGAATGGACATTGTGAACTCATGGGCGATTTATAGCTCATGGCGTTTTACAGGCCAAAACTTACTCTGAAAACCCATGGGGATTACTACCCATGGCGTTTAAAAGCCAAAAATCCAAGTTATCAATTAATACAAACTTGAAACATAATATCTGAACCCAGGGCGATCACTGCCTATGGCGTTAGAAGCTCAAAGTCTATGTTTAGGAAAACTGGGGTCCGAGAATCGGACCAATACTGAACCATGGGCGATTATAGCCATGCGTTCAGGAGCTAAAAGTCATGTTTGAAAACATGGCGGTCCAAGAACGGACCAAACTGACCATGGGCGATTATAGCCATGGCGTTCAGGAGCTAAAGTCATGTTTGAAAAACATGGCGGTCCGAGAATCGGACCAACACTGAACCATGGGCGATTATTGCCATGTCGTTCGGAGCTAAAAGTCATGTTTGAAAAACATGGCGGTCCGAGAATCGGACCAAACGAACCCATGGGCGATTATAGCCAGTCGTTAGCGAGCTGAAGTCATGTTGAGAAACATGGCGGTCCGAGAATCGGCAAAACTGACCATGGGCGATTATATAGCCCATGTCGTTCAGGAGCTAAAAGTCCATGTTTGAAAAACATGGCGGTCCGAGAATCGGACAACTGAACCATGGGCGATTATAGCCCATGTCGTTCAGGAGCTGAAAGTCATGTTTGAGAAACATGGCGGTCCGAGAATCGGACCAAACTGACATGGGCGATTTATAGCCATGTCGTTCAGGAGCTAAAAGTCCATGTTTGAAAAACATGGCGGTCCGAGAAATCGGCCCAAACTGAACCACGGGCATTATAGCCCATGGCGTCAGGACTAAAGTCCATGTTTGAAAAACATGGCGGTCGAGAATTGGACAAAAATCCTTGGAATTAGCCCCAAGGCGATTAGGGGAATTCTATCCCAGAATAATGGGCGGTCGAGAATTGGACCAAAAATCTTGGAATTAGCCCAAGGCGATTAGGGGAAATTTCCCATCCCAAGAAATGGGCGGTCCGAGAATTGGACCAAAAATCTTGGAATTAGCCCAAGGCGATTAAGGGGAAATTTTCCTATCCCCAAGAAAATGGGCGGTCCGAGAAATTGGACAAAAATCCTTGGAATTAGCCAAGGCGATTAGGGAAATTTCCTATCCCCAAGAAAATGGGCCGGTCCGAGAATTGGACCAAAAATCTTGGAATTAGCCAAAGGCGATTGGGGAAATTTCTATCTCAGAGAAATGGGCGGTCCGAGATTGGACCAAAAATCCTTGGAATTAGCCCAAGGCGATTAGGGAAATTTCCTATCCCAGAAAAATGGGCGTCCGAGAATTGGACCAAAATCCTTGGAATTAGCCCCAAGGCGATTAGGGGAAATTTCCTATCTCCAAGAAATGGCGGTCCGGAGAATTGGACCAAAAATCCTTGAATTAGCCCCAAGGCGATTAGGGGAATTTCCTATCCCCAAGAAAATGGGTGGTTGAGAATTGGACAAAAATCCTTGGAATTAGCCCCAAGGCGATTAGGGGAATTTCCTATCCCCAAGAAAATGGGCGGTCCGAGAATTGGACCAAAATCCTTGGAATTAGCCCCAAGGCGATTAGGGAAATCACAGCTTCTCCTTGGAATGCCTAAGCCGTGGACACTTGTCCTGACTTGGAAGGCATGTTAATCCACTGGATTAATGTCATGATCTACTGGCGGTCACAGGCCATATTTTAATACACTTTTAATACAAATACTCCTGACAACGTATATACGGTATTAGTAAGTATCCGTACAACCAACGGCATGTATTATACCGTTTAATGGGCTTCAATTACTGAAGCCCAATTAGGAACAGTCATCACCTTTATATAAGTGAGTGTCTTTCACTTCATTCCTTATTCATTCAACATTTTCTAGAGAGAGAAAATCCTCAAATTCACACTTGCTTCCTCAAAGAGTCTCAATTTCAATCTCATTCTCCAACTTCAAGTGATCTTCACAGGCGCTACCAGTGAAGGCGTTCAGAGCGAAAGTATTTATTCACAAACTTTGGCGGTCCGGAACTCATTCCAAACTTCTTCTCTTAAGGTACAGTAACCTAAACTCCTTGTTTTATAATGTCTAAGAGGACCAAGAATTTTAAAACGCCTAACCTTTAGTAACAAGAATATGAAATAGAAGATGACTCCTTCCATAACCGTAAATGGGCGGCTAGTTGTAGTCCATACTTATAAGGATCCGTATGTTAAAATAACTGAAAACCTATAACGCCAATGTCACTCTACCGCCGTTCTGTAGAAAGCCCCCAGAACTAGTGGCCATAATACTAGTGACAGTCTAACCGCCGGGGTTGAAGAAGAGGAACACCTCATAGAGCCAATAAACGGTAGGATAACAATGGCTAGCTTTACCGCCAAAAGATGGCATTTGTACTAACCAGTATCAACCTTTTATCACCTCAGGAGCCGTTGTCAAGATGGTGAGAGTAACCTATGACGATCCTTGAGTCAGACGCCGAGTCGCCCAGGACTGGAACGTCCACCTCCAACGCCCTGGGGCTGCAGGTTATAACCTAGTAACCATTTAGAAATTGGTTAGGTCAGGAAGAGATAGGCGGCAATTAACCTTCCGTTATCGCCTTCCTAATGATTTACACCATCCAAATCCCAGGGACCAAAAGGCGGTAACGAACCCTCCCCTGGTTGTATAGCTGTATATATGTTGCATTTAGAGTTAGGCATCCGATTTCCCCTTCATTCTTTCATTGTAGAATTTTTAAACGAGTATAGAGTCACCTGGCGATGCTAATGCCAAACAGCATTTCCAAATTTTGTCCTTCATCGCCTTGTGCGATATTCTCAAGGTTGCGCCCTCCCTCACCTTTGGAGGAATATTTGATCTCGTTGAATCAAAGAAAGATTTCGGGCCTGGTTGGTATGGATTCCGGACCAGAAATCATTACAAGGTCTTTCAGAAGACTGTTCCAACTCACAAGGGTCAGGGCCAAGTTTGTGTTTATCTACCATGGTGAAGAGTGGAATATCCCAACAAAGCCTAGTGCCGCCTTCCCACTTTCTCCTCAATAAGATGTCCTCAGATGTCCAAGGAAGAGGCTGTAATGGCTTTGTACTGTTGTACAAAATTGTAGATGCTGGGGGCGAGGACTGTTGGTTCCCTTGTCGGTGGGTTCCCCAAGTAAAACACTAACAAGGGAAGTTTTCTTGTCTTATGTGGGTCTTAGCCAGGCGTTAACTAGGGGTATGAGTCTAACCTCTTTTATAGTCGCCTTTTGCTTGTGTCTGTTTCTAACTCTCTTTTCATCACAGCTTTGTCCAGGGCGAGATTTACCCCTGAAATGGAGGTCCTTTCAGACGAAATAGACATGGCGCGACTGATGATGGGCGCGCTGTCTTGACGAAGAACTATTCCAATCCCATCTCTTCAGTAAGTCATTTCACTTTTCTTTAAAACTCTTTATTCTTGCCTCATCTAACACATTGCCGTTTCTTTTCAGAAAAGGAGCAGAAAGACCGCCTGAATGAGAGTGTGGCGGACACAGTTGAAGCGTTGTGGCTGATGATGAAGGCTGACCCGCCCAATTTAATGAGCCTTCGGGGATTATGAGCCAACTCAAACCCCGTTTGCGTGGATACAATCTATGAAGGATCAACGGGGGTTGTGGATGATGGCGAGCACTCTTTCAAGAGGATGAGGAGGTCGCCGAAGGGGCCCAGGACGGTGAGGAAACCGTCCAGAACGCCGGGGGGAATGATGACCTATGACCCTCGGCAAAGACGATATGATGGGGGTCCCTTTTACTGATCTTCCTACAGAGGTCAAGCTGACCCGAGCCTGCACCGCCGTTGCTGAGATGATTCGATTGAGGCGGATGCAGAGGTGATCAAGAGGAGGGAAAAACACTTTCTTCCCATTGAGGGAAGCCTGGTTTGAGGTAGGCGCTCACATCACCTTTGTTCCTTCTCTTTACTTATCTAAACTTTTAAACTAACTCTTTATCGCCTTGACAGCTGTCCGCGCAGCTTCATGGAATGTCTGAGGCATATGCCCAGGCGTTGCTCCAAGAGGAATCGTCAGGCGCTGAACTGGCAAGTCTAAAAGAAGGTTGAAGATCTGACATTGCAGATCAATAACCTAAAAACGGAGCATGCCGACGCCCTGCAGTCAATGGAGGAAAGAGCCAAACCGCTGAGAGCCCTGAAGAAGGCCGAGGTGGCAAAGAAAAATGCTGAAGGGACCTGGCCACTGTTCGCAAGAGTTGGCAGACTTAAAGGCTTGCTGAGACTACTCAGGCCAAAACGCAAACAGCCATTCTCAGTGGCAAGGAAGCCTGAAGGAAAGAAGTGGCGGGATGTAGCTGTTTACAGCATGTCACAGAAGATCTCTGAGCAAACCAAATCAGGGTTTCGCGCGCTGCTGACATGGTGGTCCTGGCAAGAAGGAGGAGATCCAGGCCGCTTGGGTGAAATTTTGGCCAAGGAAAAGGCCAGGCAACTGGAGAGGCAGGCTCAAATTGCCCGCTAGAGCAAGGAAAGGACTGAGGCGGCGAGAGCAGAGAAGGCGAAGAAAGATCTCGAAAATGCTGCTATTCGCCAAAACAGGGAAGCAGCTGCCAACGCCGCTGCAGAGCTGAAGAAAACCATCAGCGGCGCCTCCAGCCTCAAGCATCTGGCGGCTCCAAGGACCGGCTGCTCAGGTTCAAAAGAGCACACGCCTCAGGCAAAGTGCATATGACTCTTTCGGGGATAAAGGGTCAGCTGAAGAGATCTGTAGATGGGGCGGCTTCAGATGCTCCATCACTGGGGCTAAAAAGTCAAAGGCGAATCCCAAAGCCCCAGTGGTCAACATCAGGGATCCTATAGTTCCGCCTTCGAAGAAGTCAGGCTCTGGTTCCGCCAGCAAAGGCGGAAAGAGGCCCAGCTTGCCCCCTTCCAGCGCCAAGAACCCAGCCCGCGCCTGAGCCAACAGCCTTAAATTCATTTCTTTTGTTGTATCTGCACTCTTGTATTCGCTTTTTATAATCCATGATTTTGTAATTTTGACTACTATTTCATGTACTTTGTTTTTATTTAATGAAAATGTGTTGCTCTTGCAATTCGTCTTTATTTTGCTTCGTCTTTTATTACTGCTAAGTAATGAACCCGGGCGATAAAAAGCTTAGGCGAGGATAACCCACAACTTTATGAAGTCAAACCAATTCCTTGGCGTATTCAAACAAATTTCCTATGCCAAAAAACTGCGCGCTCCGAGAACCGTAAGCAAATTAAATTTTACTCCTAAATGATCACTTAGGCGGTTATCGTTACTAATCAAGCCCAATTAAATTGGGCGATCCGAAATGTGGAATAACCTAACCCAGTGAGATAATGCCCCAGTTGTTCAGGGCGATAAACAAATATCGAAATAAAAATGCTTGAATGAAATAACCCCCAATAAAATGGGCGGTCCGGAAGTGTAACAAAATTAAAAACACTTCGATCACAAGCAAGGCAAGATTTTCAAAGTTATATCAAAGGGAGGCATTATCTTGGGAAAAGTCTATGCCTAAACGCCCCTCTGATATTATCTTTATTTCATATAGAATTTGGTTACATCAATGTTATTTATATACAACAACATACGCCTTACATGGCTTACATGCCCCAGCGTTGATGTAATCAAATATAGTAACGGCGCAGATTGTCTGCATTCCAAGGCCTTGGTAGGGCGTAGCCATCAGCATCCTCTAGGCGGAAAGTACCTGGTCTGATAACTTCAGTGATTTTGTACGACCCTTCCAAATTGGGAGTAAGCTTTCCCAGTCGCAGATCCTTACCCGTACTCTCCACCTTACGGAGAACCCAATCACACAGGAGAACTGGCGTGGGCGTACGCGATTGTTGAAATAACGCGTAATCTTCTTTATAGCTGATGGACTGCAATAGGGCATACCACGAACTTCTGGTAACAAATCCAAATCAACTCTTCTGGTCTTCATTAGCCCATGCTCATAATAGGTGACCTGGGCGATGGATGCCAACTTCAACAGGAAGAACCGCTCTCGCTTCCATATACTAAGGCAAATGGCGTATGTCCTGTTGACTCTTTGGTAGTGGTTCTGGCGGACCACAGGACTCCAGGCAGTTCATCAACCCAGGACCTTTTAGCCCCTTCAAGCTTAGTTTTTATGCCCTAAGAATTACTTATTCGCCGCTTCTGCTTGTCATTAGTTTGTGGGCGACAAACAGCAGTGAATTGGGCCTTGATGCCAAATTGTTCGCAATACCGCCGAGTGGAATCACTTTCACAATTGCGACCATTGTCAGCAATGAGCGCTCTTGGGATTCCAAAACGAGTGATAATGTTTCGCCAAATGAACTGTGAATCTGCTTTCAGATATAGTTGTAAAGGCTCAGCCTTATCCATTTCGTAAAGTAGTCATGGCGACAAGCAGATACTTTCTTTGCCCTGTGGCTGGCGGAAAGGTCCAACAAATCCATGCCCATTTATCAAATGGTAGTGTAGGCATAATGGCGGAAGAGCTGTGGCTGGAGGCGTGGTATATCGGCGTTTATCTGACATTTCACAGGTTTTGACCAATTCTGGGCGTCATTCTTCAACGTTGGCCTATAGTAGCCAGATCGTAATCCTTTCCTGCCAAGGTTCGAAACCCTGGTGCTGCCACAACTCCTTTTGATGATTTCCCTTAGCACATAATCGCCTTCATCAGGGGTAATACACCTCAACAACGGGTGAGTGTAAGATTTCTTGTATAACTTGCCATCATGCGACTAATAATTAATTGAACCTACTTTTTATTTGTTTCCAAATCTACTTTTTATTTGACTCGCTCTACTAATTGTAATTCATAGCGACTAATAATTAATTGAACCTTCTCTATGGGATTGACCATGACTTGCCCTACTACATAGTTAAGAGGATTAGTTAGGTAAAATATTATTTTTGTTAGGTGCACGACACGCATTTCAAATTTTGGCGCCATTGCCGAGGAAGGTAACATATTAATTCTTAGTTTGTTTAGAATTGTAATTAGTTTGAGTTTGTATATATTTATTTTGTTTTTTTAATTAGTGTGTCAAATTGTTGTGCATAATTCATTGTCATGTATGGATCAGAATCCTTATGATGGATAGAAGTCTCATGATTATTATGGAGGTTATGGGTACAATTCTTTGAATTATCATGTTTTGAATTATGATGCATCTTATTATAATTCTCCTAATTTTTGCATGAATTCGTATGAATCTTCTCATATTCCCTATGGTGAGTACAATTATGATCCTCCTTCCAAATATGATTTTGCAAGATTTTCTTAATCTCAAGAACCTAAGTCATCTCTCGAGCTTGCTTTTGAAAAATATATGGAAAATTCGGAGAGATTTCTTAGTTTTTCTGAAAATTTAGAAAATGCAAATGGTGCGTCAATTGATGGGTCTTATGAGAATTATTATGACCCCTCCTCCCAAGTTGACTATCAAAGTAATTAACAATCTGAATCGTAGTCATCTATGTCAAACTTAGAGCATACTCTTTTGAACTTTATGAAGAGTCAAAATGAGCGAGATGGGCAATTAAAGACCGAATTGTTGCAATTATTTGAGGACACTAAAAATTAATAAAGTGTAGTAAACTTTTTGCAACAAGTGGTAAATGATTCTTTGATGTATGGTGATGACGATGGTTTAAGATTTGATGCAGAAATTTGTCAAGTAGGGGAGACTTATTGTAGACACCTAAATGTGTCTCCCCAAATGAGTAATCGATGATGAAACATACCGCATTTCGCGATCGATTTGACTCTGAAAAGACGCAGTTGAATTCCTAAAAAGCTTGAAATATGTGAAATAATGCTCGGAACCACGAGGCAAGGGCCAAATAAGAGGCAAAAAGTATTTTCTTTTATTTATTCTAAATATTTTCTAATTTTAGAATTTTCTATTTAGTTTTAGGATTTTTTAAAATAATTTATACTAGTGGTTTGCATGATTTCCACTTTTCATTGCATTCTTCTCATTTTTCTTAGTTCACCAGTATTTTTAGATTATTTTTCCGATTTTTCTATAATTTTCTATGAATTTTACAATATTTACAAAAAATCAAAATACAAAAAAAATACAAAAAAAATCAGAAGATACTTTAAAAATACCAAAAAAATACTCGGAATGTTCTAGAACCCCCTAGAACCGTATTTCTTGCAAAAGGGGGTGTCTAGGTTCATCCAATCCGAGAAGAATCAAGAAGAATCAGATTTTTTGGTAAGAAATAATCGAGCGTATATATGCTCCTCTGAGCAGCGTATATACGCTCCTCTGAGCGTATATACGCTCGTTTTTGGTTCTCCGTGCCTATAAATACTATCCTTTGCCTCACTACACACGACTTCACACGTTACCGAGCTTATACACTGGCGTATTCTCTTACTCTCTCATTCATACTCRCTTTCCACTATCAATACATACTAAATACGAGTTCTTGCGTCCTTTCAAGTCATTTTGATGAGCGAGATTAAGGTATAACTTTGAGATTACTCACCCAAAACATCCATTTCGCATCCTTTTAACTTGATTAATAACTATTTCGAGTTTCAGTTAAACTAATAAAATGMAGAAACCTACCTTTCAATTGTTGCATGTAAATACGTAGGATTAATCTTCTCATTTTCGTTTTTATCAAAGTCATTTTCATTTTCGTCATTCCTTATTATTATCGTCAATACTAACATGTTTATTTGTGTTGTCTGGCGGATCGATCAATGGCATTTTTTCGTCAATACTAACATGTTTGTTTGACTTGTTTAGCGAATCGATCAAAGGCGTTTTCATTATATTTATTATATTCTAATGATTTGTTTGTTTGCAGCGACAAGGTAAGGATGATGTATATTTATATATGCATATTGTATATATGTTTTGTGTCGCACTTCGTATATTCTTTAAATAAGACCGGAATTACGTGAATCACATTATAGTCAGATTAATTATGGACGACCGGTTTTCTAGGCTCCTTGTTAATATTGACTAACAACAAAGTGATCGCCTTATCCATTGTAGAATAATAGTAACCCACCTAGTAACCTTTAGGATTAGTGCGCTAATAAGGTTTTGAACTGCTAAGTTGCGTGCATCCAATAATCGTGTTTGAATGAAATTACAATGAGACCGAATAGAGGCCGCTACATGCGGGCGGATTGGGTCAAAGATTCGATCCGTACCATGTCCCCGAACCCACGAACTGGTTACTGGATCAAACCGTGGGGCCATTGTTTTGGCACCAATGTTTCGGGCATCAGTGATTAACCTTTATAGGCACGATGGCGATTCCCTTACTTGACAACACTCCCCTAACGCACTCACGTGCGGGTTCTGTGGCTCAAACCCACAACCATCACACACATCGATGTAGGCCTAAGCCCCCCGTGGGGGCCCACGGTCTACACTTATAATGCTAAAGTTGAGAAACTGAAGGAAGGTGAGGGAGTAAGTTGTGAGATTGAAGAGTCCATTGTGGACGAAGTTTATGAGGTTGAGAGTGTGAAAGTTAATGAGGCTTGAAAGTTTATGAGGGAGCAAGTTGTGAAGTTGAAGAGCTATTAAGATGTTGGTTTTTGAGTTTCATGTCCCTTTCACAAGAAAACTTTACCTTATTAGGAGAAACTTGGAAGGAAAGGAGAAAGCATTCAAACATGGAAAGAGCACCAAAGAACCGCTATTAGGAGAAAACTGCCATAACTTCCTCCCCACGATCTTCATCACCCAAGGCCTATAAATAGGCAGAGCCGGATCAAGACAAAAACAAACAACAACACATCAAACAAATCTAGATATCTTTCTCTTTCACACTTTACTAATTTTCGCTAGCCGAACCGAACTTAGTAGCCAAGTATATATAGTTTAGCGTAGCTTAGTTTAGCATATTTCATCCTCATTGTTCAATAGCTTGTTACTATCTTTCCTAATTGTATGAACATGGAGGCAATCATCTTTTTTTGTAATGCAATTGTAGTCTGATTCTATCATTACTATTTTAATGGAAGGCTTTATTATCTTTTCAATCTTGTTTTTCCTAAGCTTTAGTGTCATTCTACACTAGGCTTAATTTCCTATGTTTCACACACGCTTATCTTCGTTCACGACCTTAGAAGTCATTTTTACGTTAGCCAGGTTATCTTTATAATTAGTAACTAGAGGGGCAGCCTCCTACCGAACCAAAAACAATATTAGGCAGTTGACTTGTTAGTGAAGTGCAAAATCACCTCAACAATATCTAACTCAAGCCTAAAGATCGATTTTCCCTATTTTTCTTAGAGGATCCACAATGGTTGATGTGAAACACTTACATGCAAATATATAAAACTACTATCTCAATCAATGTGGAGCAAAATACGTTATATGTAGCTTGAAAAAACCTTGTAGCTTTGAGCTACAAGGTTTTGGTCACCATGCATTTATTATTCACTAACCCCCCTCCTCTCTTTTATCAAATAAAAAATGTTAAAATATCATATGAGCTCATTTTTAAACAATAAGGTTGTAGCTTGTCTTTATTAGAGATTATAGCTTTAAATTGTTGTAACTTAGAATTTTTATAAGTTCAACAAGTCTACGTACTTTTTTCTGGGGTAATATTTATTGATTCCTTTCCTTAATTTTAGTAGCATTATTATTATTATTATTAGTTAATTCCTTAAGTATGTTCACGTATATATTAATCCTTAATTATAATTGTAGCCTTATTATTATATTATTATTACTACTATTATTATTACTACTATTATTATTAGGGTTTTTCCCAATGGTATGTCTGAGGTTTTGCGAAATCCCATTGGTATGTCTGAGTTTTTTTTATTCCCATTGGTATGACTAAGGTTTAAAAAATGTTCCTAAATATAGTATTATTCAATTAAAAAGTAACGTTTAACCGCCGTAATCACCCCAAACCACCACAAATCATCGCAAGCCATCACCGAAAGTCCCAAATTACCACCAACAACCTCCCTTAAGCCAGGAAATTTTCTAATTCACTTATTCTCTCCACTAATTTAAATATCCTCGTTTTCTCTCTTCTCAAACCTTTACGTACTATCACCGACTCTTTCTTCAACCACGTACACTATTCGGGGATTTCGCTAATGATTTGCCGTGATTTGTGGTGGTTTGCGGTGGTTACGATGGTTAAACGTTACTTTTTAATTGAATAATAGTATATTTGGGAACAGTTTTTAAACCTTAGTCATACCAATGGGAATAAAAAAAACTCAGACATACCAATGGGATTTCGCAAAACCTCAGACATACCATTGGGAAAAACCCTTATTATTATTATTAAAACACAAAGTTTACAAGTGACAAAGGCGATCAAAAGATCTACTCCGTATAAGAAATCAGAGGGGAGACGAGATACAATTTGGGACCCCCACTCCACTAGCTATTGCAAATCCAAAACTGCTGAAGAGGTGAACAGCTGCACCTGCGTGCCCAATGACTTGAGTCCTAGAGTACGTCTGAATCCGCTTCAGAAGCGCAACAACTCTCTTATAATTCCCCTAATTCCCTAACAACTCTCTACTATTATTATTATTATTATTATTATTATTATTATTATTATTACTATCATTATTATTATTATTATTATTTTTAATATTATTATTATTATTATTATTATTATTATTATTATTATTATTATTATTATTATTATTATTATTATTATTATTATTATTATTATTATTATTATTATTATTATTATTATTATTATTATTATAACCCACCTAAACGTGTTAAGCTTTACAAGCAACAAACGACAAACAAATTACAAGAAGTTGGAGGGGAGCCGAGATACAATCTGGGCCCCCACTCCTCTAGCAATCGCAAAACCTATCCTGCCAAAGATGTGAGTAGCAGCACGTGAGCCGATGTCCTGATCCCTTGAGTAAGCCTGGATCCGCTTCAGAAGCGCAACCACTCCCTTATCCAATTCCCCCAAAGAAGAGAAGGAAAAAGGAAGAAAACCGTAGCCAATATCCCGGCACCGCGCTGCATACTTGTCCCGCTTCCGCTGAGCCGCCGCTGCAACAACCCCACCAGGAACAAAGTCTGACAACCCAAATTGCGTTAAGGGAGAAGATCCCGTCAGGTCGATGCACACATCCAGGCCGCTATCCCAAGAATAGAGTAAGACTTCCGCAGGTCGAAGAGCACCGTCACCCGCACTAGTCAGCCCAACGTTTACCTCCTTACGAGCGGAAATCCCTGAGCGATAACAGACATCAAGAAGAGTGTCGTGGACATCATTGTGCCGATGTTTAATACCTACAATACCAGCACAGGACACTGCATGATCCCCATAGATGTCGCCAACAAAGACCCGAGAGCAAGCAGAGCACGTCGTCGAAGTAGAGAACAACGGAATACCCAAACGATAGCAAAGAACCGAACAATAAGTCCTACTGTTCATGGTCTGGCTGAGACCCAAGATCGGAACCGCCTACAACGAAGCTGAAGAGTGATCCCCCATTTGCGATTTCCATAAGGCAACATGTCTTGAAGATAAGGAGAAGGTGGATTCCGCACCAGATGTAACCTTCGTGAAATATATGTCTGCCAATTTCTTCATGAGTGTGGGGGCAGCAATCTCACTAGGGCGACTCATAAAGTTGGTCTCCACAATCCTGTTGAAAAGACCTAAAGCCTCATCAAAGGCAGGTCCCGGGCCAACATCACCAGATACCCGAAGAAGCGAAGCTTGTAAACCAGAAGACTGCATGCAAACGGGATGCAAGGAAAGCATAATGCCGAACGTCACCAGTAGAATAAACACACAATCCTCCATAAGCAAAAGGTAAGGTGGCAAGCCGCCATTGCCAATCCCCAAAACCAGGCCCCGAAGCAGTCACAATGCGCTCCAAAGAACCTCGAAGAGCCGCATRAAAGGATAACTGAGCCGTTTCAAAAAGAGAAGGCGGACAAGTGCGCAAAGCAAAGTAGAGCTTGGAAACTCCAGTACACGCACGAAGAAGCAATAACTCACACTAGGGATCATTAAGCATAGCAACAACATCCATCAACACGATAGTCTTCGAAACCCGCTCTGAGACCAACGCCTGACAGAAAGAGGAATCCGCACTAACGGAGCCACCAAGCAACTTAACACCTTGCGCAGGCCGAGCAATATCCGAAGGAAAGACACCGGAAAGACGACCTCTTGGGTCCTCCGATGGCCAGAAGACCTCAATCTTATGAACATTCACACGGAGACCTAACCGAGGACCCTCCTCTAAAATCATCTCCAGGACCTTACCAACCACCAAAGTATCCCCAATGATAGTGCCATCGTCCAAATACCAAGCCTGAAGAGAAAGATAAAAAGAGTCTCTAATGCGACACACCAACGGATGAAGAACCAAAGCAAAAAGCAAAGGTCCGAGAGGATCCCCCTGCTGCACACCTTGGCAAGACCATAAGGTATGCTCCCCATAATATAACCTAGCCGGAGAAGAGTAGCAAAATTCAACCCAACGTGAAAGAGCAGGACAATGTTCTCGAACCTCACCTAACAAAGCCGAGCGATCAATTAAATTGAACGCATTCCGAAAATCCACCAATAACATGGAGAGGCCAACATCGGCCCCACAGGCCTCAATAAGACGATTGACAGCATGGAGAATGGCCATTATTATTATTATTATTATTATTATCATTATCATTATTATTATTATTATTATTATTATTATTATTATTATTATTATTATTATTATTATTATTATTATTATTATTATTATTATTATTATTATTATTAT